>APFE030576969.1:0-10465 GCA_000404065.3 Pinus taeda | reverse complement strand
GCTTTTGTTAAGTCTTCATTTACATATGCCTCCTTTAAAAACTCCTTACAAGGATTCATATCAAACTTAAAATTTTTAAACCATTCTTCCCGTCCTCTTGGGATCTCTGTCACAGCAGATATTTCTTCTGGAGAAACCTGTACCTCTAGCATAGCTATCTTTGAATTTAAACCAGTGAAGTTTAGTGCAAATTATTTAGTTACCTGCGCATGTCCTCCTTGTATCTTTTTGCAAAAGTTCCAGCACCCAACATCTTTGAACGCTTTCTTCACGCCTTCATCCCTCAACGCTATGTCCAGGCCTTCAGGTTCAGTCCTCTGGCATTTACCGGATCTGTGCTCTTTTCTCTCCATTTTTCCCTTCGAGATCTTCACACGCAAAGTCTAACAGCTCCGGTTGAAATGGTGATTCAGCTCTTTTTTAATTCAGCCTCGCTTGTAATCAGGCTCGCTTGAAATCAGCCTCGCTTGAAATTCAAATTCTTTCATTGAAACACTTCAATACATAATCAGGCAGACTTGTCACTCATGCAGCACTTACGACCATCATTAAGGTCTATGCACGGTAAAATCTCTTGGGAATGATATTTCTGTGCATATCAATAGATCTATTGGTGGGGTAGTGGCAAATGAGCGTTCAAACGTGATACAAGAGGTACACAAACTGACGTGAGTGGACACAATTGATGACTCACCTATGGACTTGACATTTCGGGAAAGATTCGCTGTGAAATGCACGAATCCATGATTTCACAGCGCTGTTAGTTTTAAATTCTAATGATGCGCTGGGAAACTACCTAATCATGATGCGCTGCGAAACTGCTTAACCATGATTGCGCTGCGAAACTGGCAAATGGGATTACGCTGCGAAATCACTAAAAGACACGGTGACTCGGATAAGACAAGACATGACTATGGAACAATGATGGGTGGAGGAGAACCAATAGGAGTCGAGTATGGTTTGAGTTAAAAACTTTTAAAACTCCAAATCTTAAGTGAGAAAAAATAAAATGAAATCAACTTTAACACAGACCTTTGTCATCGGACTAGGACAGACAATTATATGCATCAAATTTTTAGTTCTAAGTGATAACAAGGAGGATGAGGAGGATTTGGTCAATGATGAGGCCATATTATCTGCTATAATTGTGGATAGGCATGACACTTCGCGAGAGACTATTAGAACCTGACAACAACCTGCAATTATTGTAAATATTTTGATCATGTCATAGAATAATGTCCCATCCTTATTGCGAAGAAGAAGAAGAAAAAAAACTAGTAGCTTGTAGAAAATTTCCATATGATGACCACTAAGCAAAGATAAGATCAACCTCACACCGACATTATAACAAGGAGTGGAATCACAACTGTGAATCATAAGGCTGATGGAAAAAAGGAAGTTGAAGCCACATGGATAAGGAAAACCACTGAAAAGACTCCTGTATTTGATATCTTGAAGTAAAACAAGCATTCATTGAGGCGAGGTGAAGCTTTATGGATGATGGGGCCTCGACCTCTACTATGCAACTAACTTAGAAGGATAACTGCAAAATAATACTAGTTGTGACACAAGAGGTGGATACAAGTTTTGAAGTCTTTTCTATGGACTTTCATGAAGCTGTTGGGGAATCAAAAGGTTGTGGAGGGATTATAGGAACTGATAAACACTTATACTTCTAGGGAGGTACCATAGAGTGAGATGCATGCATTGAATAATCTGCATAGACACAATAAGAGAACAGGGAAAGAAATGAGGTTTACAACACATATTGGATAGTATGACATGGATTAGGTTATTTTAGATCTAGGATTTGATGCCAATGTCTTGCCAAGGTAGACATGGGAATCAATGGGTAAGCTGAAGCTGTAATGGTTTACTATTCAGTTGAAGATGGCATGTCAACACAAATTCTTACCCTTAGGAAGGTTGTCTAATGTCATAATGGACATCTACACAATGTTCACTACCACTGACTTCAAAGTGATTGAGATAGTAGATGATAGTAATCCTTACCCCGCATTTCTTGGATTGGATTGGGGATTTGAAAACATGGCTATAATTAATCTAAAGACAAGGCAATGATATTCAAAAGAAATAATATGAGGGTGATTGTTCCATTGGATCCATTATAAGGGACAAGGTACATAGAGCTTGTCAAAGAGGAATATAATATAGATGGTGTTGATAATATCTATCAGATTAAAATGAAGGAAGAAGAATAGCTCAATCCCAATGCAGATGGAAAGATGACTTGGGATAATGATAGTTCATGTACCTCAAATTCAGAAGAATAATTGGAGAATCGACAGAACAGATCACATGAGGTGTCTACAAGGTCATGTGCAAGGATCACCAAAGTAATGCACTACATGACAACTGAGGTACATGATTTACCTTTATATGATGGTTTGGGCTATGTAAATACTTTCTTTAAATAATATGAAAGATGAGTACCAGAATGTTAGAGTCTGTTAGCATTGGATCAAGCACTGAGAGTTAAGCCTGCTAAATGGTCAAGTATCATAAGAAGAATATAGTAGATTGGAAACAATGTAGAAGGTTAATGTGGGTAATATTTGGTAAAGTAGAAACAAAGCTTGCAGACAAGTATGATGGCTAGAATGATCCTATAGACCATATAAATCTCTATATAAAAGCTTCGATAGAAATTACACTAGAAGAATGGGTGCATGGTTTCATCCATACCTTGGAAATGATCCCTTGAACTGGTTTTTGGAAACTGAACTTCGATATGGCACTACTAGCTGGGCGGAAATAGTGGATGGATTTGTGATGACATTTAGATTTGAAGATGACTGTCCACATATAGATGTAGTGCTGAATATACCTAAGAATAATATTTTTGAAAACGAAGTTCCAATTATCTGACAACCTAATTGGGGTTACGTAGATCCGAAATATGATGGAATGCTATAACCTCACTATATAAGAGGACGAAGATCCTCACAACATTGATACCAAAGAGTCAGAAGGACATCGCGAAGTGAAAGGGCCTAGTATTGAGATGCTAGATATAACATAGCCACTAAAAACGAAGAAAGTAAATATAGGGATATAAGCTAAATTGAAGTATGCTACCATACGAGATTACTGGGATGACGACACTGTCAGCAAGATAACATATTTGTTACATGAATATGAGGAGTTATTTTCCTCCAAAATTTTAAATATGAAAGGAATCCTAGGGGATTTAGGAGTTATGAGGATTCCTTTGAAGCATGATGCAAAGCCTGTTAAGCAAAGGCCTTATAAACTGCACCCATAAGATAAGGAAAATGTAAAAGAATAATTGGACAAAATGTTAGCCGTGGGGATAATTGAACCTGTCAAATAGTTTGAATGGGTAATTCCCATGGTAATTTAGGAGAACAAGGCAAGAAGATAAATTAGAATTTTTGTGGACTTGAGGAATTTAAATGATGCATTCTTTCATGACCCTTTTTCCACCCCATTTACAAATGAAGTGTTAGATAATGTAAGAGGACAAGAGGTTTACTCTTTTACATATGGCTTCTCAGGGTATCACCAGATTAGAATTGCATTGGAAGACAGACATAAGACAATGTTTGCCATAGAATTGGGGTCCTATCAGTACAAAATAATTCCTTCTGGGTTGAAGATTTCACCTGCCATTTTTTCCAAAGTTGTAATTGCAGTTGTCAAAGAGTACATACACAAATTTTTGGAAGTTTACTTTGACGACTGGATGGTATTCGGGCTATTAACGAAGCATGTGGTGACTTTGATGTTGATTTAGGATACATGTAGGCAATATCAAATATCATTGAACCTGAAGAAGTGCATCTTTTGTGTTCCATTTGGAATATTGTTGGGGCATATGGTTTGTAAACAAGGATTGATGTTAGATCCAACGAAGATTGCAGTCATTGTGAACTTGGAAACACCAAAAACAATAAGAACACTTCGTACTACATTAGGACACACTGGTTACAATAGGAATTTCATAAAAGGACATGCACAGATAACTACACTGATGGAAAAATTGCTAAAGAAGGATGTGACCTTCTAGTGGGATGAAGAATGGTAATTGTGTCAATTCTAGTTTTTCTAGACTAGAAGAATTAATTTCATGTGCATGTTGATGCATCTTGCATAGCTTTGGGAGTAGTACTAGTTTAACCAAGAGCATGTGATATTGGTCATCCCATTGCCTTTACAAGAAGGAAGTTGTATAATGAAGAAAATAATTACAACACAACCGAAAGGGAGAGGTTAGCTATGGTGTATGCACTACAGAAGTTCAAACATTACTTGTTGGGAGGACACTTTAAGATGTCCACAGATCACTTTGCTTTTAAATATTTGGTAAATAAGCATGTCTTAGGAGGAAATATCTACTGATGGTTGTTATTATTCCAAGAATATGTCTTCAAAGTTATAGTAAAGTCGAGAATATTGAATGTTGGGTCTGATCATCTATCCAGGATAGAGATATGAGAAGAACCTACAAGTCTTGAAGATAACCTACCTAATGCATAGTTGTTTGCAATTGAAGTTGCAGATGATCACCTCGTGGATGTTATTCAATTTTTTTCCATAGGAATGGTTCCCGTGGAGTACACAATAAAGAAAAAGAAGGCCTTGGTGGTTTGAGTAGCTAATTTCTCGCTGATTGTGGGACACTTTTATAAAATGGGACATGATTAAGTACTGTGTAGACACATCCTTGAACATGAAAGAAAAAATATTATGAAAGAAGATCATGGAGGATTCAGAGGTGGGAATTATGCAGGAAAAACCACTGTGCAAAATATTTTGAGAGTTTGGTTATGGTGGCCTATAGTGCATAAGGAAGAAAAATAATTTTGTCAAGCGTGTGATGTATGTCAAAGGACTAAAATGCCATCTAGAAGAGATGAAATGCCACTAATACCCCAACTAACTTTGAAGGCTTTTGATAAATGGGAAATTGACTTTGTTTGACCAATCAGTCCACCATGGAAAAATCCTGGTGCAATGTATATCATCACCGTGACAAATTATTTGATAAGATGGGCCGAGGTGAAACTCATAAAAGATTGCAGCACAAAAACTATTGCGAAATTAATTTTTTAGTACATATTGTCTAGATTTGGTTGTTCGAAGATCTTGATGAGTGACCAAACGACACATTTTTGAATAAGACAATTGAAGCACTAACTGAGAAATTCCAATTTTACCATTAGAACAACACTTCCTATCATCCTTAGGCAAATGGGGCAATGGAAGATTTCAGTACGGTTCTGGAGAATGCATTGATAAAGGTGTGCAATGTAAATCGAGATGACTGGGACTTGAAGGTTCCAACAGTGTTGTGGGCATATAGAATGACATCCAAGAAATTGACTAGGAAGACACCTTTCATGTTGGTACATGAACAAGAAGTAGTTATGCCAATGGAATACATTGTGCCAAGTCTAACAATTGTAGTTGTCACATATATGGAAGACCCCGACATGATGAACAAGAGAATATCACAGATACTAGCTTTAGAAGAAGACAGATTCATAGCAGGATTCCATCAAAAGGTGCAAAAAGAAAGGGAGAAAACCTGGCGTGATAGGGACATGAAGAAGAATATATTTCATGAAGGGGATCTTGTATTATTATATGATAGTAAGTTCACGAATTTCCTGGGAAAATGCAAAATGAATTGGTTGGGGCCATATATCATCAAGAACATTACAGATGGTGATGTTGTTTAGCTTGCGAAGTTAAATGGTCATATGATTCTAGGACGAGTGAATGGTAGTAGGCTAAAAATATACAGGGATAATTATGTCCTGGATCGATGCATTGAAGAATGAAGGGAAGGAAGTCTTAGTATCACTTGCAGTTGAAAGTAGGAACAAGAATATAAACTACTTTGTAGGAAGCATCTTCATCGAAGGAATATTGATGTGTGATACTTAGGAGTATGCCAAATTCCATAGGAGCTGCAATGAAGAAGAGATGTCTACACCAAAAAGTAATTCTACAGAGGTTTTCCATCATTTCAAAAGGAAAGAACCTCCAGATGCAAATAATTAGCTGCAAAGGAAAGCACAAATATTATAGGAGAGGACTGAGCCATGGCAGGAGAAAGCCCTAGAATGTTCATAGGTAGTAGATGAACGATTGAAGGAATTGAAGAAAAGTGAAGTGGAGCTATTGCAGAAGACTACTCGTCGTACTACAAAAGCTTTGCTGAAGGAGGCGCAACAGGAAGAAAAGTTGATGTCAGAAACACTCGAGCATTACAACGCAATATACAACTAGATCAGAATGAAGATCAAAGATGTTGAAGTTGAGTGACTCGAGATGAGTTGCGGGTGAGTGTTTGGGGCCTATTGGGCATGGCCCAACTTGGTCCAAGTTTTGGGTGAAAGACCTCGTGAAACAAGGAGAGGAGCACACAAAGATGGAAAAGATATAATCATCACGCAGAGTTTTAGGGCTTTTGGGATGGCATAAAGCCCTTATTTTGTAATGGGTATTTGGTAGTAGTCCTTGTTTTATGGATCCATGGTATGTGGACCATTGTTTTTTTACAGATGAATTATATAAAAGGATATGTAACACTATGTAAAGGATAAGAAAGAAAGTAATGAAATATCATATGTGAATCTTTGTTTTTGGGTCTCTAGTCTATAGTTATGGATAAGGCTGGCAAGGCTCATCATTGGGTAAATATATGGACCTTAATACACCTCTAAGCTTACTAAAGTAAACTCTTCTCATAATTCCTGACATGCTTTAATTATATTTTTCTTAATGAGATGAGTAAAAGTATGATGTTATGTCTAGTGTTCTAATGTGCATTGATTGCAGGTTTTTGGGAGCAAATTATGGCAATCATGGCTAATTAAATCATGCAGGAACTGAAATGAGACAAGGAGAGATTATAGGAGATGGATCTTCCTCATTAAATCCTCACTCATTCAAATATCCTTCAATGAAATCACACTATCTCGGAGTTGCAAGTAGTCGAGTCATGAAGATAATTGGGAGCCGAGCAATGATAGTTAAAGAGCCAGTTCATCTTGAGATTGGGAGCCAAGCCTCCCTATATTTAAGGAAGTCATTGGAAACTTCAGCTGTATAAATGAGGCCTAGAGCCTCATTAGGATTCAGATTTTTTATGCAAGATAACTAAGAACTTTTGAGTTGAAGGATTATGGCAAAACATTGTTATGTATTGTTTAATATGTTAATGAAAATGATTATTTCCTTGATCCAACATTGAGTTGACTAAGAGGAATGAAGCTCTTGGGTTAGGGACCAACCCTAGCAGTAGAGGTTCCCCTTACTGTACTTGTATGCTTAGGTTATTTCATAGATTACTTGTTGAATTATTTTGGCATTTTTCCTTGCAAGTATTAGTGAATTTGATTAGTTTGCTTGCACTTGTGCATAGATTTATTAGTAGCTTTAGAGAGATAAATGAATAACAAACATGTTGATAACATGTGGTTCTTGCCTCACTCCTCCTTCAAGGACCATGTTTTGAAGGAAAAAATCCCATTCAGCCCCAAAAAGACAGAATTCTAATTTCTTATGAAATTTAAGGTTTTCTGCTAATGAGGCTAGCATCTTTCAATTTTCAAGGATAGGTTACAGTTGTTATTTCTGATATCTCATGGTGTTTCACAATAGGCTGCAAGTATTTCCATGCATGAAATAGGCAAATGAATGATGAAATTATGTTTTCTAATGTTGATGGAGATCTTTCTTGTTTTGACATGATTTAGGGGTAAATGATAGTGATGTGTGTATTGCATAAGTTTCAAGAGTGTAGGAAGAATCTCTTGACAATAGCCCCAACCTAACCTCATCCATACATAATCGCCAAGAGCCACTAATTCCATAAACTCAGTTATCATTTCATAAGACCAACTTGCCATGCTTGTTGAGTAAATCAAACCATCATACAATCTTTGGTTTGAGTTTTGAGGAAGTCCTAGCCACTTCCTTGCCTTATTCCTTCCACCACTAACCTTCCCTAAGCCCTATACTACTATCTAAATCACTCCCTTTTCTTTTGGCCTGATCATGTAGGAATATAGGGGATCCTGTAGGTGCATTAGAACATCCTGTAGGATGACGTGTAGTGACCTGTTTTGAGGCTGATTTGTGAAAAATGGATCAAGAAAGATAGGATAACCCCTGCTTTCCTCTCAAGCCATCTGACCCTTCAAAACCACCTCTCTCCACACCTACCCCACCTTCCATATATTCAAGAAAAATTAGCATTCATATTTTCTCAGAAGGACAAAAATAAAATGTTGATGTGTTCACTCATATACACACCAACAAACTGTTCAGTTAGATCATATTGCATGCCTAGGATAGTTAGCATTCCACATGTGTTAGTTTAGAATTATTATGAAGCAAGAGATATTAATAGATAGCTACATGAGTGGTGTGTTTTAAGCATTTATTTTAGTCTTTCATTACTATAGTAGATGATATTTCAATTCTCTCAATTAGGGAAAAATTCCCCTTTCTCCATTGGTGTTGAGGGAATTGCTCCCCTAGGGATTTTGGGTGGAAACCCTAGTAGACTGAAAGTTTTCTAAACAGAGAAACACACATTCACACATCCATTATGCTATGATAAGCAAATTCTGTAGTAAGAGGGGCGTACCTCAGGTCCTACGTTCGAGAAGTTCCTCAAGGGTCCAAACCCTTCTTCAAGTCCCTTTTGCTCCTTTGTCCTGTAAAACAACCAATTCCAAAGAATACAATAGTATATGGACAAAGACTTATAAAGAAATCATCTTCATGTTATAAAATAAGGTAGTTAGTTATGAACTTTAAACAACCATTCACATATGAATTCAAACATGAATTCATATCATCATCATTCTCTCATCCTGAAGATGGATCCCACTTGGGATTCGAAACGTCGGTTCAAAAATGATAAAACTGTGGATTCTTCGGTCATTCATTCAAAAGAAGAAGCATATCGGGAACCAAGACGTGTTTCTTTATTATAGACAAATAGAATGTACAAAAGGAGTAATATCACCTGAGTAACCTTTCGCAGGCTCCAAGAAAAGCTTCCTTCCGGATCCATCCAACCTCAAGCCTTTAGCATATCTCCTTCCAAGACTCACTCCATGATGCCATAACTAGTGGATGAATATCAACACACAAGGAAACAAGGGTTTCCTATACAATTGGGGGAAGTGTAGAAGGCACAAGGGTCTTCAAACCTGGTTAGGGGAAAAATTTTAGTATAATAACCTTTCCCTCTCTTCTCTCCTCTCCTTAGGCCTTCCCTTTGACGTCTTTTTATACCTCTCCCAAAGTAGTTTTTTAGTTGAGAGTTGGTTGGGAAAAGTTGGGCCACGGGCACTAACAGGTGATCAGCAGGTAAAACCCGCGATCTCTGCCCGAAAATAAGGAGTTTTATATTTTTTTAAGTGTTTTAATACATATACGTGGGTTGGGTATATGCCTACCCACGTATACATGCGTTTAACTCAGGGCAATGTCGGGTACAAGGAATAAAACACTTTTTTTTTAAATTTGAGACCAGGTCTGGAAGGAGGAGTTGCCCTAGGCAATGAGTGCAGCATCACAAACCATAATAGTGAGATTTGGAGCTATAATAGATGCCCCCTAATATATGAGGTCAGAAGGGGAACATGATGGCCGAAATATATTAAGCAATTACATGGAAAGGAAATCTGCCAAAAACCGAGGAGTACTTCACTAGAATTCAGCCTGCCAAGCCACAAAAGGAAATCAGAAAGAAACACCGTTTGAGACGGGCATACCCATGCTCAGAGAAAGAAAAGCATGTCCGCATATCAAATACAAGTGGATCCACTAAGTATACAAGTATAAATGAATGGAAAATACATAATGGATCTTCTGATCATGATCGAACAAGTACATGTCTGAATATCACATATAAAACTGTCAATGATGCTGAAAGATACAACGGATCACTGATATCAAAGACTGATCCCCAAAAGGTACCAATTGAACATGATGGAAAAGGATGGTACTACACTGCAAACTCAGGTGCCAGCATATAGAATGTCGCCATGACTGATTGCAACATATAAGGTGGAGTGGTATCAACTAGCAGCAACAGGAGAATTGTCAAGTGAACCAATGAATGCTGATACAACCTGAGGTCTTCACTGATCGTCGTGGTACATTTCTACACCATGGGAATAAATGATCTGAATTCGACCATGTGAGAAATCGTTTGATTACCGGTCATTGATGTATACCATTAACAAATGCGAGACTACTCACCAATAATGATAATGAGCATCAAGGTACCCAGTACAATCCAACAAGTGCGAATAGATGAGCTGGAGTCAAACACCTATAAGAATCTATCAATCAAGAGACAATGATGGTTTCCCACTGTCGATAGCGAAGGATCTGCCACTAATGACTGCAAACCCCAAGGTACTTCCAAATGGACTCTAGATCTTTGCCC
>APFE030576967.1:129954-149550 GCA_000404065.3 Pinus taeda | reverse complement strand
TTTGACTCAAATACAAACACAATGGTCAAAGAAAGACAAATACTACATGAATTGTTTTCATGGAAACATTTCTTATTTCTTATAAACCTTTATGTAACTCCCACTCCTCCAAGACATACAACACAAATACCTAACAAATTTTGTTGTCTCACCTAAAATCTTACCATTTTGAGCTATATTCTTCAAATAGTTGTTCCACTTAAACATCTGATTGATATTAGTTTTCCTACACATATTCATGAGACCAATGAGGAAAAATTAGATTAAATTTTATTAAATAATAAATTTAATTCCATGAATAAGTAATAATTAAAAGGACTCAAGGGTCTGAATACCTAAATGAGCTCCTCTTGGTTTCAACAATAAATTGTTGGAGTAGTTCAACCTTGGATCAAAACACCTTCCACGAAGAAGCAACATTGAAGCCAATATTGACTTTGTTGTTGCTCTATTAGAATGAGGGTGTTTTGCTCAAAAACCAGTAATATTTGGTTCTAATAAAATTATGTTTAAATATTTTTTTCAAAAACTACGCTGTTTAATATATCCGTTACATATAAGTATTTAATAATAATAACAACTAAATGCATCTATTAAAATACTTCACTTTTCAAAAACTAGCCATTACCTATAATATTATAATTAATGAATCAATATCATTATTTAATATTTTTCAAAAACAGTCGTCAAATATAGCATTACAGTAGTTAAATATTTTTTAACAATTAATAAACTTAATTATCATTATTAAATATTAACTTTTCAGAACTTACGTAGTCCCTATGTTAATAAATTAATTTTAAATTATTATTTTTCAAAAACTAGTTGTAATATACTTGTTTAACCTTATTAATATTTTTAAAATTTGAAAAAATAATATCATTATTTAATTTTTTTTTATAAATTCAGTCAATTTTAGTATAGTCTTCTAATATATTTTTCTATTAATAATTAATATCTATTAATTTAAGCATTATTGTTCAAATATAGCCATTACTTGAAATTATGTCTCTACATTGCTCTCTATTTAAGTCTTTGCCATGGTCTGCCTCTTCATCTGGTCCTGATGATGAACCACACTCCTTGGTTCGAAACGCGTTGGCCAAAAAATTCTCTCATGTGTTTAATACCAAAAGACTTTGTTTAATTATCCAAATCGTAATTTATTCTTTGTTGGACAGAGCCAACCACATGAAGGTGGAAGCTATCATGGCCACTCTCCACCCTCACATTGCTCTCAATTACCCAATACCAAATCTATCTACTATATAGGAAATAGTTGAAAGAAACACATTAATATGCATAAAATAACAAATAAAAAACATTAATTCATTCATTCATTCATTTGTTTGTTTGTTCATAAATCCACATAATAATTCATCTCAATAAATTTTATCATAATTCTTTTTTATATAATATGAACTAAGTTCATGTACATAAAGAAGCATATATAAATTATTCATTAACATATAGAATTCATTTGTTCATTCATTCCTTAATCATAGACACAAAATATTTAATCTCAAAAACATTTATCATCAAAAATATGTTTTCATAATATCATATGTGATGTTTTGAATGATATAACTAGTAGAATAATTCCTTTTTCTTTTTCTTTATTTTTGATGACCTAGTTGTGTAGTCATGATGTTTTCGAAGATGTCACAATAGGGATGGATCATCATATGTAACAAGAAAGAAATGTTAAATTGATAATTTGTGTTATCATTCATTAATAAAAATAGCATTAGAGTTTTATTTACCTTGTGCACTAGTTGACATTGTTGGAGTGGCTTCACTGTGCTTCTCTTTTGGTACAGGATCCTCGTTTATGACACTCTCTGCCATTCAAAGCAAGCTCATGGTATCTGTATATTGTTGTGTGGTCTTTACCAAAAAATGTTATATAAGAAAGAAAATGGATTTTGGATTAGACAATGTAAAGTTAAAAAGAAAACATTCATAATTGAACTTATGACATAAAAAAAAAAATCACTTTAAAATATGGATATTACCTGACATCATTGAAGATATTGGTTCAACATGTTGATCCTATCTTTAATACCAAGACTTTTGCTTCTAATGCAAATCAAATGGCCAAGTTCTTTATTTGTTTTAACCACAAGCTTATTGACTATACGATCAGATCAGGATACATGTACAACTCATCATCATCAAACCAATCAAGATCACTAAAAACTTCACAAAGCACTTCCTCAGCAGCATCTGTGGATTTTTATGGGGATGTTTCCTTCCCCTTATCGCTTTGTTTATCAAATATTTGTAATTTATAATTTTATTCCACCATCCTTGAATATAAATATTCAAAGATTTAAGTTTGATGAAACATTTTAGATCAATAAAAAATTCCAATTTAATGAGTTAGCTAAATTGGAATGGACATTATTTGGATAAGAACCATTATGAGTTGACTAGATAATGGGATATAATATTGTTTTAACTGAATCAACTTTGATTAGTTGTAGATTAGGAGGCTTAGTTAGTAGTACTAAGTGAATAAATGGTATATATCAATGAGAAGCATGTCTTTCGTGGATCATGATCTCTTCAAATGGATAGTTGAGTTAATTATCACATGAGTTGAAACCATTATGTAATTGAAAGGGGAACATGAAGAAGAACAATTTAACCCCTAAAAATTAGAGGATTAAATCCTTAACTATTTATTTGGAAGGTTGATTCATGCATCACAACTAAGGGATTAGTTCAATGAGAAGAGAAGAATGTTATTATTCAAGGAAAGGAAGGCATCAACTCTTTTATTGACAAGAATGTTAGAATTAATATAACACAATAATGTGAATGGAAAATCGTAATGGTCATGTATATTGCATTATAACAATCCATTAGTCCACAAACTAAGAATTGGAGTTACTCAAATCCTTCACTAAGGAAATGTTTATAAGTATTTCATCCCCAAGACTAAAATGGATGGTCGATTTAACAAATGTCGGTATGTTAGAAGAAAATTCAATGCATGGTAGTTCTAATTATAAAGCTAATGGAAACTATTGATATAACCTATGAAAGCTTCCTCGGTTTGCTTACTAATCATAAGGGTTGTACATTTTTTAAAATGACTTGTATACCAAGATGTTTAAAATCCATAAATTGTATATGAGAAAAAATATTAGAATGCATTGTCTATATTTTCCCCTTATTCAGTTTACATGGGTTTTGGTTGAGTCTTTATAAACAATTCCTTGCATTATAATTTAGTCATAAATTAAAACCAAAGTTGGATGAAGAAAGATAACAAATATATCTTTCCTGAAAGGGTGTCACCATTCATTCATTCATTCATACATCCAAAAAATACTTTGTCTTAATAAATCTTATCACAAAAGAAATGTTACATAATATAAAACAAGGTTTTTCAATTTATTTCAAATGGAAAAATCACAACTTTTTATTAATATAGTCAAAATTTACATGTGCAAATTCCATGAGGCATTCAACCTCTTAGTAAAAAATGAGGTACTCAAAAAATTAGGCTCTAAATAAACAAGTGTAGTCATTTTTTTACGAGGTATTTATCTCTTTGTAAATATGTAGTTAGCAAGGATGTCTTGATCTTTGCCCCCTTCAGTTGTTATGGGCTATAATGTATGTCTTCTTGCCAACGTAGTCCTACCACTACAAGGAAAATACCTTATAGTGGAGGTTTTCATGGAAGCCCCTACAAAAAATAGCCCAAAATTCCATTTGTAGCAGAGGTCACTAACGAAGGTGGGTGGGCAAATTTTTTAGCAGATATTTTTTTCACTATGTGTCTACAATATACAATTGCATTAGGGCTTTACTATCCATATAAGCATGAATTCCGAATATAGTATGGTGCACCATGGAAGACTTATTTTTATAAAAAGAAAAATAAAGAAAACACAATGTTCTAAATAAAAAAATGCATTGGTGCTTGAATAATCGATAGAACCAAAAAAGGTTAACTTTTAAAAATTATCGGTGCTATATACACCTACAACATTGGTGTCCTTCTTGTAGTAAAATGTCGCGATGCATACCTAGAAGGAGCACTACCATAGTTTTTAAATTTAAAAAATTGTGGTGCTATATTCCAATGAAGCACTGGTGCTGTTAATGTATTAAAATGCCCTAGGGTGTCTTATAAAGAGCACTGTTAGGCCATTTGTAATTTTAAAAAAATGCCATATTATAGTCCAACAAAGCATCTATGTGATACCCATATTATAATGCCTTGGGACATCTTAACAAAAGAAATTCTATATGGTTTTTAATTAAAAAAAAAAAATTATTTTGGACATCTGATGCACCGATGAGGTTATAATAACACACAGGAAGAGGGTTAAATCAAAAAAAAATTCCCAATTGTAAATTTCATTTTTACTATCTATAATGTTGGATATCTTTGAAGCACTAGTGCCACTCTTGCCTCATACAAGTTCCCTAATGTCGATGCATCTCTTTCTCACAATATTTACATACCATGCTCAATGCATGGATTTCATTTTTTCTCAAATGATGGTAAAATTTATTTTCCTCAATTATGTGTCAACAATGCCTCCCCGACGAGAAATGTACAGTTAATGTCTATGTTTCTCTTTAATTTAATTTTTTAGGAGATTAGAATTGGAAATTATCTTAAAAAATACATTATTTTTGTAAAAGAAAATCATGTTCAGAACACTCGATATGTTCAGCTCGCATTGATAACGATGCACCATCTAAATTTACAAGGTTCACTGTAGTTCAGTGCATTAAAATAACACATCACTCTAGTTGCATTTTGTTTTGTAAATGAAAATGAACTAGGAAAGCTATAAATTGTACATTGGTGCATACATTTTTAGGTTATGCTCGGTTTGTGTATATTTACCAAAGTCACAACAAAAATAATATTCAAAAGATATAACTTGGTGCATTTGATAACCTGAAGGTACCATTCTGGTCTAAAAAGATTATACGTACACACTAGTGCATAATTGAGACGCACCTCGATGAAAATTTAGATATGTAAACCAATAATGGTGCATCATATGTATGTGCACATTGATGTTGGTGCTATTGCATTTTCTAGCGCACGGGAGAAAGTTCATTACTAGTTTTGGGTGCGTCGAAGATTTTTTTTTAATTGAAAGTTATGCTTCAATATTTATAAATACATTATCTTTATATATTATATATTATGATAGAGAGAGAGAGAGAGAGAGAGAGAGAGAGAGATATGAGGTTGATGTATTTTATATCTCAATCATGTAGTATTGACGTGAGCATAGGGAGTAGTAGCAGGAGTAGGAGAAAAAGGTAGATGAATACAATGTGGTCCGACCATGGGAGACCAGAGAGAGGGAGAGGTATTTTCACCCTCTCCTTATTAGCGTCGTGATGTGAGCACTCTTAAGGAATGTAGGTTTCCTCAATTACTATGTGGAGGCTACATCCCTAAAGGGACACTCTATCTTGTTGGAACATCTGAGCTACCATTGGAGTCTCTAGGAGCAAGGCCTCCATGTTGGTCATGAGGCATGGTATAGGTCCTTTGAGGAGGACATATACTTTATTACTGGCCTATCTAGTAAAGGGGAGAATTTTTCTTAGTTCCCTGATGTCCCCCATGGGGTTGCAACAAATATTCAACATTCCTACTCTTAGAGATATTTTAGGCCTTATACAATTTGTCCAACATATTTTCAGGTATGTGGTGGACAATTATGGACTTTATTCTTTTGCTAAATAGGAGGTTAGGTGCCTCTCATTATTAGTCATCACCATTGCACAATTTATTAGTGACTGATAACACATTAGTTTCCCTCGTTTGTATTTTGTCAATTCTTTGATTCAAGCGCCATGATGTATCAAATGGTATGCCTTTTTTTGAGGCAATTTTGTATGGCTTTAGATAGACGTTGTGTGATGATACATGGGATGGCAACTTTCCCTTTCGGTTGATAATTTTTTTATTTATATTTTGAGTGGTTTCCAGAGATGAGGCCTATATCTCAGCGCCACCCTCCAAAGACAATGAGTGAGGTTCAGATGTGCATGTGGGGATATATGATCCCCAAAAAGGGTCTATCGAAGTATCCCACAAGGATTTCCACCGAGACACTAGTGCTACTAGCTCGTGAGTTTGACCACACATTTATCTTGTTGTCATTTTCATACACAGGGATTGATTTGAAATCGTGTTCGAACATCCTCTCCACATCAGTTGAGCCTTTAGATGATAGAGGTGATATTAGTATTTTCTTTATATTAACCTATTTTAATTTTATTATTTTAATTATTAGAATAAAATTTATTCTAGCAGGTTCATTAACTTTTTTATTGAAATTGTCTAATTATTATTTTGTACTATATGTTTTGTAGACATCAACACATTTGACGGGGACATGCCTACTCCCCCACCAAATGGAGGATATGAGATGGGTGAGGCCCAATAGGGTAAGGAACATCCATAGGGGGAAATGGGTGTCTAGGCCCATAGGACTAGTTTGATATTTCAGATGGACTATTGCGACATATTTTCTAGAACTCTGTTTGAGGAGGGAGTCTAAACTGCGAGGGATCAAGACATTAGTGTAGATCCTTGGTTTATGGATCTCTATAAGGATTTTCTACACATGATGATTTCTCTTATTTTTCATATTTTCGGAGCGAGTAGGGTACTAACAGTGATCATGATTGAAAAGAATGCAACGACAGATACATTATATCATGATGACGAGCATGGTGATCATGATGATGAGGGCGATGATTATGATCATGATGATGAGGGTGGTGATCATTATTTATGATTTTGGTAGAATTACCCCATCGGATCATGGTTAGGGTGTTGGTGATCTTTTTGTTAGTACACCTTCTCCTTATTCCCCTAATGATAAGATGTCAAAGCTAGAGGATGTACCTTGTGTTTCTCTTCATATGAAAGACTAGCGGCCTCCTCCTCCACCTCCAAGTTCGAAAAATGTTGAGGAATTAGACAAACATCCATCGCCCTTTGCTACAGATTAGCCACCTCCTCCTCCACCTCAAAGTTTAATAAATGTTGTGGTAGTAGTTGACCATCCATTCTTTTCTGCTACAAAGTAGGCTAGCACTACTACGTATGTTGTATCAGATATTTGATTATAGTATTTGCTTTATTATATATATATATATATATATATATATATAATTATCATTATTATTAATATATATTATTTTATATATATTATTTATTATTATAAAATATATTGATTTTTTCCTTCATGTCTATGTATTTAATTTATATATTGATGTTGATGTGTATATTGTCAGGCCAGGTCAGATATGTTCATTTAATGTGCTTGCAGATAGATGTGTATGTGATAGCAGTTACTTGACATGAGATGTATATTAATTTGAGGATGTGTGTGGTGATGATGTTAGATTAAAATGTTTGTGTTTAGTTAGATGTGATCACAATGATGATGCCTTGTTAGATTATTAGATTTATGTTCTAGCTAATGACATTTATATGTTCCATGGATGTATATAATTAGATGATGGTAGTGAATTTGAATGTATATCTTAGATGATGTTTATATATGTTAGATGGTTATGATCATGATATTTATTTTTATGAAATAATATTTATTATAGATGATGTATTGGTGAACTTATATCAAACTTTTATATATGAAATTGCATGCAAAACGATTTACTTAAAAAAAAATACAAAATATTTTAAAATTACAAGTTGTTAGTGAACTCTGATTGTTAATTTATGATAAATTTTTTTCATTGCTTATATTTTCATTCATATTCTTATATTTTTTTTTTGCAATTTTGCATACTCATAAGAAAAAAATAATAAATGCAAAAATATTTAGTTAGTTCTTATAAGATAGAAAGTGTTAACTCATTCATTTTAATTATAAATAATAATTATAATAAATTATCAAAATTTATTTAACCAATCAATATTGATTATAAAATTCAATCTATCGTTAAAGTTAAACAAATTAAGTTAGAGTTTTTATGATTAATTTTAGATTTGATATAACTTACAAAACTCTATTTTTATAAAATTTAACTTATTAATATAGTTATGATATTTTCAAGCAATTTAAATTTAATATTTATAGCAACTCTTACCAATTTAAATTAGAAATCTCTCTATATTTAAATATGATTGTGAATAAAGGTAAAATAATGCTTGTGAAGTTACTTGTAGCTGGGGATTTTCTCTATTGGAAGTTCTCCCTTAAAGAGGCAAGTGAACTTTTTTCGTAATAAGATATATTGGTGCTATTTTAGTTCTTTGTTTTCTATTTTACTAGTTTAACTTTAACTCTTTTTAATAATAATTATGAGTTAAATTATACAAAAAATCATATTATATTAGATTTAAACTTTTGACAAATAATATATTTGATTATTTCTTAATGAAAAACTCAAGAAATATTATTTTTTCCACATAATTATCATGAGATAGCCACTAAAATTCATGTTTTCACATTTCTCCTAACTAATATTACATCATGTTTAGAATGATAAAGACATGTCTAATTTGAATTATTTACTTATAAATACACAAAAATATATATTTATTTTTTATAATCCAAATAAGAAAGAAAAATGCATCACCAAGACTATTTTAAAGTCAAATAAATGTCTCTTAATCACCATCACATACTTATCATTTAATTCTTAGCCATAAAATATTTATTAATTCAACTTTTATTTATAATCACCATTGAAAAGAAAAGTCAAAATTGTTTCATTATTGATGAAGAAAAAAATCAAAACCTCATGCATCCATGTAAGCCCATTTGTTTCTTGTATGGTCCACAAAAATATGTAATCAACATGTTATACATGCATAAGAACTCCTTTTAGTTTACATAATGTTGCAAGAACTATGATTTAAATAGAGTAAACATGACTTATCTCTCATGTCAAGAATTTAATATTACATATTAATAAACACTCTTTTCATTGTTAAAGTCCTCATATAGTTATCACTACATGATTTATGTTGATTTTGAATTAAATAAGAAGCAAAAATGTGTGAACTGATTAATAAACCAATAAGTATCTAAATCGAGACTAAATCTTCAATGTTGTTTCTAAATTCACTATTTCTCATTTATTTTTATATTCTCCTCATTTTCCTATTTGAGAAGAATTGTGACCCTGAATCCTTATTATCATAGATATTGTACACGATTGGAAATACTTAGTTTTAAGTGAATAAGTATTTCCACTACAAACAAAAATGTGCAAAAATGTTTGTGAACCTTACCAATTATATAAAATGTCAATAAGAAGAATAAGAAAACAATATAATTATAAAAATAAAGGAAAAAAACATACAACAATAGTATAAGTGATGAAATAACACAAATAAATATCACTCCCAATTTTCATCACCCTGATTATCTTCCTCGCTTGGCATGATAAAAATGTTTTTCTGAAAAATATGTTTTAATCTAGGCTCATGTCTTAATATGAACTACCAATCCATATCCAACCATCTGGGTAAAACAAAACATGGTTGCAATGTTTTGGGAAAACATAAGGCTCCCTAGCTTCATGCAACATCTTTTTAGAGTTGATAGATATCAACCCACTATCATGATCTTCCTTTACATTACTCCCATCAAAGGTGTCCCACCACATGCACCTAAAAATAACACATTGGAATGAATATATGTCCACTTGAATGATCTCTTGTATCTTTCCAATGTAACAAAACATCCCCTGCATTAGGTTTTGATCGCAGTGTCTAGCATGAGTAGATTCATCGAATTTGACTTCCACTTCATAGCCATGTATCACGCATCCATCATGAACATCTTCCCTGTGAAAATGATGCCCATATGCGCACATAGATGGGAACAAATTCACCTATAAGAAAGGTCAATAATCACAGTGTCATGTGTTTAATAACCCAAACATAATTAAAAATATAAAATATATATAGATGTTACAATTCAAAGGTGTAGTATGAAGTCAATAATGTACAAAAAGAGACTATAATTACCAAGTTATTACACCCAATCCCTATGTTTAGCGTGTCCTCTTTAGCACGGGTCCTGAATTTGCTAATGAAATCAAACCAACATATATAGATAGTACGTATAAGATCAAAATATGCATTAATATGAAGTTTAGTGTGAATATTTACTGTGCAAAAATTTGACAGATGATAAGCCACTTAGTATTTATCATGTTCCTCTTTCCATTAATTTCAAGAAGATCCCCTTCTCTTTTGTCTAAATCCCTTTCATTGTCCCAAATCACCACACCTGGTGTGTTGTCAATCTGCTTGATGTACTCACTGACATAATATAAAGACGCATATGGTTTATACCCCTATTCCATAGACCCCTTGGGTTTTTCACTTTTAGAACAAAACCTTTCAATTTCTCCATGTACCTCTCTAAGAAGAACATCCAACGACAAGAAACCAGACCAACTAATTTAACCTCATCCACTGGGTGAATTAGAAGGTGGACCTAAAAGCCCATAAAACTTGTCGACAATTCCTTCTCAAACATATAAACAATCTCAGCTATCTCTTAATAACATCGTGGAATGCTATCCATATGAATCTCCTTTGATGTGATCCAATGTACAAATGTAGATAATTTAGATATGGAACATCATAGGTATTGTAGGAAGTCATGGTTCACACACCCACACATGAGTAGAGGATAATGACACTGCACATTAAATATTATTTATACAAAAATTAATTATAAAATATCCCATTTCATTAAAATAAAAAAATAATAAAATCATGTTTTTGAGATACGTACTCTTAAAAGGTTCAAATGGTCATATGATTTCAACCTCGATAGATAGTCTTCCATAGTGAAGCAATGTTGTAGTGAAGACCCATATAAAGAAGGTACCTTGTTATGAAATCAGCTCACAAAAAGATAGAAAAGATAGATCAACGCCTTAGAATTCAGCCTCTTTGAGGATGCAACCTCATATGCATTACATAAATGAACAATTCTTGGATGATACAAATGAAAATACCTCCTTTCTATTCCTAGGAGTATAGGGGTCATAATATAATCAGAGTCAACATAACAATAATAATGTAAGGGCTAATTAATAACAATAGTGGGCTTCTATGGGGCACAATAGTAATAATATGGGGACTACATGGGTACAAAAATATAATAAGGGGCTTGTACTAATAACAATAAGGGGTTACACTAGTAGTATAGGGGCCTAACATGCCCCTCTCCTCCAAAAAGTGTTGTCCTCAATGCTTGAGTAGTTTTTGATGCTTTTGTATAATAATTTTTTCCTCCCATGTGGAATCTTCACCAGGTAAGTTCTTCCACTTGATGAGATAAAATGAAATTGAACAATTTCCTAGTTGTCGGGTTCTTGTTTATGTGACTGCCCCAGGTTCGAATAGGATTTTTCCTTCCTCTTCAAGTTTTGGGAATATTGTTTGAATTGGAATATTCTACAACTTTTGAATGAGTGGCCACACTTCTTCGTCCTTCTTCCATTCATCCCTTGTGTCATTTATCCAATCTGGTTGGATAATAGAAATAGCACAAACCAATGTTTCCACATCCTCATCCTTTCTTGAGAGTGCATCTGCAACAAAATTTTGCTTTCCTTTTCTATAGTTGATGTCAAAATCATAACCCAATATATTTGTGACCCATTTTTTATGTTCTTTTATAGATAATATTTGTTCTAAAAATTATTTAGGACTATAATGATCCATTTTTACCTTGAAGTGCCTTCCCATTCGGTAAGGTCACCATTTATTAAGTGCATGTAGTATTTCCAGCATTTCCTTCTCAGAAATAGCTTGCTTTAGATGTAGCAGTAAAAATACACAATCACCTACATCAAAATATTTTTCACTACAATGTTGATCTACTTGTTGTTTCATTCGATTTTGCACCAAAGTGGAATTATCCTTTAAAAGTTGGAGAACTTGTTGTTGATGCTTGATGTGATCTTTCACTGCTTGAACCTTTTTCTTCTTGATATATCCTTCTATCTTGAGAGTTTGAGGAGTGGTCATTTCTTCCACTGCTTTAAAAGATATGGCCGGATTCATTTCTTGACGCTTGATGTGATCTTTCATTTCTTGAACATTTTTCTTCTTGATATGTCCTTCTATATTGATAATTTGAGGAGTGGTAATTCTGGCCAATGCATTATAACATATGGTTGGATTCATTTCTTCTTTCTCGATGTGATCTTTCACTTCTTGAACCTTTTTCTTCTTGATATTTTGTTCTATCTCGAGAGTTTGAGGAGTGGTAATTCTTGCCAATGCTTTACAATATATCGTAGAATTCATTTCTTCTTTCTCTAGGGTTGGTTCCTGGTGTATATATTCTTCTTTTGATGTTTCTTGGTCATTTTCTTCCTTGCTTTGATAATCTATGTAAAATAATTTCTTCTCAGCACACTTATGACCTTTAGTGCATTTGCTATCACAATTGTAACAAAGACCTTTTTCTCTTTTCTCTTCCAATTGTTGTGGTGTAACCCTTGTAGGTTGTGGAAGGCTAGGAGAAACAACACTTACATTATTATAGTTGTGAGGGGCAGACTTCCTTGTTGCCATATTTTTACTTTCCACTATGTAACAAAGCTCTTTAAATCTTTCCAATTATTGTGGTGTTGCTCTAAAGAAGGTGTTGCTCTTTGTATCCTCATAATGTGCTATCATTTCCTGAGTGAAAATTGACCACGTAACAAGTTGCCTACGAGAACAAAGCCGTTTATACCATAAATATTGATCCGGTTCTAAATATGAAGATGCAATACATACCTTTTGTAATAGTGGTACAACATGTAGATCAAAATATTTCTCCATCTAAAGTATCAAATTTACCGGATCCTTGTCATCAAAATTCCTCATCTTGATTTCTCTTGATTTTAGGAGCTCTATCTTGAAACGACTGTAACTTTGTACTTTCATATCATTAAGTTCTGAAATTGTGACCTGTAGTATCCCTCTATGTCCTCTTTCCAATGCCACCAGTGTAATTGAATTTAGGTTCTCCAAGGTAGAGTTATGCACAATCTCCCAAGATGACCTGATTATAGACCATTCCAGAAGAGTGAACTTGTATGAAGTTCCACGTCTTACTTTTTCGACCTTTGGATCCTAAAAATATATACAAGAAACTACAGTCCGTCCTCTTTCACTACCTTTTTATGAAATTTCAATCCAATTCTCAGAAGGAAAGTTATGACACTTTTCCCCATGTCACCTTTTTGGAATGTAATTCAAAAGTTTGCAAAAAGACCAACTGCCTCAGATCATATCTCTGCAAATATAGCGCAAAAAACTCTGAACTTTGGACCTGAGGTTTAGTGCAATTTCCTCTCAAATGGGTTTTTTTTTTTTCGCTTCTGAAACATCTCAAAAAAACGTTATAATGAAAATGCCACGATGACCTATTAGGAGTAGCGAAACCCTAGAATCCAAACCTTTGATACCAAATGTTATGAAACCAACTAACAAAAAGATAGAAAAGATAGATCAACGGCTTAGAATTCAGCCTCTTTGAGGGGGAAACCTCTTTTACATTACACAAATGAAGAATTCTTGGATGAGACAAATAAAAATACCTCCTTTCTATATATAGGAGTCTAAGGGGTCATAATATAATCAGAGCCGACATAACAATAATAATGTAAGGGAATAATAATGACAATAGTGGGCTTCTATGGGGCACAATAGTAACAATATGGGGATTACATGGGTACACCAATATAATAAGGGGGTTGTACTAATAACAGTAAGGGGTTACACTAGTAGTATAGGGGCCTAACATACCCTCATACTTATTATAACTTCCTTTGACAACTAAATATTATCTTTCTTTAAAATCCATGGAACATCATCTTCTTTGGAAGACTAAGAGGGACTAGTCTCTCTTCTAGTTTCTTGTCTTGCACAATAGTAATTTTAGTTTCTGAAGGAACAATATCTCTTCTAATATCCAATGTGTCACTCTTTTTGATGATATATGCCTCCATGAATAATATGAAACAATTTTAAATATATGTATGGGATCTAGTAAGTGGGCAACCTTAAGATGCTCCCAATACAACAACTCATAAAAGACAATTTTCCTTTTCATCTGAATGTGAAATTTATCAACATAGGTGTCAAATGATTCTAGATCATCGAACATAGGCTCTCCATTTGAATTAAATGTTTCTGCAAACTTCTTCTCTTTCTTTGTCTCATAGGCTCTATTCCATTTAGTTGGTGTCATTATTGCATGCCTTTAGGTTCTCCATGGTTTACCATTGAAAGTGGATTTTGTTCTTCTATAAGGGTGTTCTTTTGTGAGGAATATGCTAGAGCAGTCATACATTGCCTTTCATAGGTGGTTTGAACACCTAGCCTTCAGAGAAGGTCCACAAAATTTACATCCATGATACCCTTTTGTTACAAGATCTTTGAAATTATTGTATATAGGATGGAATGTTAGTGAGCATGAAGATTAGACGAATTGCAAAAAATTGAATTAATATGTGAAACAATATTGTTATGTATATAAACAAGTCAGTAAAAAAATAATTTACAAGAGAAAACTCCTAAGCCTAGATAATCATGCATGTTGTAAGCACATGTGCCATACAACGTAAAACTCCTCTCTGTTGTGATGGGTCTTGATATATCATACACATGTATCCCTTCCCACAATTCCTTCAATTCATCTACCAATGGTTCTAAGTAGACATCCATATTCGTCACTTGTCTTCTACGAGGGACTATGAGAGCCAAAATAAGATGTCCATTCTTCACAGACAACCATGGGGGGGTATTGTTATTGATCACTACTATAAGCCAAATAGAAGAGTTGTTGTTTTGGAGGGAATATGGGTTGACTTCATTCATGGATATGTTGAGTCATATACTTCCTAGTTCATCCTTGAATTTTCTAGGTCATGTATCCTCTATATGCTTCATGACTATTGGATCTGTTGGAATTTACATAACTTGTAATTCACTTTTGTGCGAGGCATGCCATCTCTGCAACATAACTAACTTTATGCAACAAAAAGTGTGTTTGCAACATAACTAAAGTGTGCTAGTAGAGCATTATAGGCACATGCCTCAATATCTTATAAGGAGGACCATGTGATTTACCCATTTTTTTGAATTATGGTACCAGTATGCCCATATTTCGAACATATATCTTGGTCTACATATTCTCCTCTATATATAATACAATCATTCAGAGAGGCATGATATGATATGCACTCAACACCCAAAATTTTCAATAATTTCTTTGCCTCTTTGTAGCTACTTGGTAAGACATTATCACTTAGAACAACCTTATCTTTGATTAACCTATAGTTGGTGGGGAATATAATTGTACAATGTCAATATTTAACATTCATAAAATTTACCATTTTTAATTTTGATTGTGTGATAAGATTCTCAAAATATGTTATGCAATCAACTCACAAATAGAGAGAGCAATGACTTAAAAACTATCCTCTTTAAGGGGGAAACCTCCTCTACATTAAATAAATGAAATTTTTTTGGATGATACAAATGACATGACCTCCTTTGTATATATAGGATTCTAAGGGGTCACAATATAATCAAATCCTACATAAAAATAATAATGTGGGGGTTACATGGGCACACCAATAATAATAAGGGGGATACACTAGTATTATAGAGACCTAACATGCTCCTCTGGATGGTTCTATATAAAATTCTTGTCCTCCCATTTAGAATCTTCAGTGATTAAGTTCTTCCACTTAATGAGATACTCTGACATTGATCTATTTCATAGCTATCGAATTCTTGTTTCTGTGACCACTTCAGGCTCAAGTATGTTTTTTCATTCTTCGCCATCTTCTAGAAACAATGTTTGAACTGGAAGCTTGTCACCTATAACCCTCTTTAACCATGAAACATGGAAAACTAGGTGCACATAGGAAGATGCATGCAACTCCAATTTGTATGCCATAGTACTAATATTTTATAACACTTTGTAAGGACTGTAGTACTTGGTTCATAATCTATTATCCTTCTTAGGTTGCTTCAGAGACATTTTTTTGTATGTTTGTAGCTGTAAAAATACCTAGCCACCTACATCAAAACTTCTTTCACTACGATGGTGATCTACCTATTGTTTCATTTGATTCTGCGCTAGATTGAGGTTATCCTTTATGAGTTGGAGAACTTGTTGTTGATGCTCGATGTGATGTTCCACTTCTTGAACCTTAGAATTTTCTCTTAAATATGATGTGAAGGATGGTGGACTATATCCATGAAGTGCTATAAATGGGCTCATTTTTATTGCAGTATGGAAGGAAGTGTTATACCACCATTCAAATAGAGGTAACCACTTAACCCATTGTTTTTTTTTATCAGATACAAAGCAAAAAGTATATCCTTTGAAACATTTGTTCAATATCTTAGTTTTCCCATCATATTGAGGATGATAAGATGACTTATGAGCTAATTGAGTACGAAGACAAGAAAATATTTCCATCCAAAAATTTTCAGCGAAAATGGGATCTTTGTCACTTACTATAATCTTTGGACTTCCACGAAGCTTTTGAATTCTTTCCATAAATGCAGTAGCAACTATATTGGATTTAAAAGGATGAGATAATGAAAAAAAGTGTGCATACTTGGCAAGTCTATCAACTACCACCATGATGCCACTCTTTCCTTCAGACTTGGGTAAACCTATGATAAAATCCAATAATACATCCTCCCAACGTTGACTTGGAATGACTAAATGTTTTAATAGACGCAGTGTCTTAATTGGGTCAACTTTATTTTGTTGGCAAACCAAAAATTCTACCACAAACTTCTGAATATCATATTTAAGGTCATCCTTGGCTAGTGCTGGATATAGGATGCAATTCAATTCCTTGGCTATCTTACAATGAATAAAATTATGGGTACTACCCAAATCAATCAACACTACTAAATTTTTATTCTTGATATATCCTTCTATATTGAGAGTTTGAGGATTGGTAATTCCTTCCAATGCATTACAAGATATGGATGAATTTATTTCTTCTTGCTTTTAGGTTGGTTCTTGGCGTATATCCTCCTCTTTTGACATTTCTTGTTCCTTTTCTTACTCCTCTTCACAATCTATGTAAAATACTTTCTTCTCAGCACACTTATGACGTTTAATGTATTTTCTCTCACAACTATAACAAAGCCCTTTTGCTCTTTTTTCCTACGATTGTTGTGGTGTCAAACTTGTAGGTTGTGGAAGACTAGGAGCAGCAACAGTTCCATATTTATAGTTGTGAGTGTTAGACTTCCTTGTTGCCGTAATTTTTCTTTCAACTTTTATTGACGCCATTAATGCCTTCTCTAATGAACCAGGTTCCCAAAGGAAAACCTCATGTTGGATATTATATTTTAAAGTCCCTATGAAGACATCAATCCTATGCTCTTATGGAATATCAGTTACCCTAATATTCAATTTTTGAAATTATTCAATGTGCTCTGCCATTGAACCCTTTTGTTGGAGATTGATCAAATGGCTAAAGAAGGTTTTTCTCTTTGTATCATCTTGATGTGCTATCATTCCATATGTAAAAATTTACCAAGTTACAAGTGGTTTACGAGAACAAAGCCATTTATACCATACAAAACGATTGGGTTCTAAATATAAAGATGTAATACGTACCTTTTGTGAGGGTTGCACATTCTGTGGATCAAACTATTGCTCCATATGTAGTATCCAAGTTACCGGATCCATTCCATCAAAATTCCTTATATCGATCTTTGGAATGTGGCGGTTACTAAACGCCACATTGGAGTCTCTAAAATTGTAATTCATATCTTTTTGTCTCCATGTTGGGTCCCTATAATACTAGTGATTACCCCATTACTATTGTAGTTATTCCCCTTGTTGTGCCCCTATTGTTATTATTGTGTGCCATAGAATCCCTCTATTGTTATTTTTGTGGCCTTATATTATTATTGTTAGGTCGGCTATGTTATATTGTGACTCAGACTCCTATATATAGAAAGGAAGTTTTCTCATTTGAATCATCAAGAATTTTTCATTCATGTAATGTAAAGGAGGTTTCCCCCTCAGAGAGGCTAAATTCTAAGGTGTTGATCTATCTTTTCTTGAGCTGGTTTAATAACATTTGGTATCAGAGCTTTGGATTCTAGGGTTTCACTGCTCCAAACAGGTCATCATGACATTTTTGCAATTACCTTTTTCTGCGATGTTTCAGAAGTTGAAAACAAAATCAATTTCAGAATACATCGCGCTAAATCTCGTGTCCGAATTTTAGAGCTTTTTGCAATATATTTGCGAAGATATTATCTGAGGAAGTTGGTCTTTTTGCAGACTCCTGAATTACATTCCGAAAAGGTGACCTGGGAAAAATCGTCATAACGTTTTCTCTGAGCATTGGATTGAAATTTTGTAAGAAGGTACAGAAGGAGGATGGATTGTAGTTTCTTCTATATGTATTTCAGAGCTATAGGTCGCAACAACGACTCGTGGCACATCATAAAATTTCTCTCTACTGAACTAGTCTATAATCAAGTCACTATGGGAGATTTCGCATAACTCTTCCTTGGAGAATCCAATTTGGATCAGACTGGTGGCCTTGGAAAGAGGACACAGAGGGCTACCACAGGTAGAAATTTCAAAATTGGATGTTCTGAAAGTACAGAGATACATCAAGGGCAATATTGAGCTCCTACAAAGAAAAACAAAGGTGTCTAGATTCTTTTAAATTTTTGCTTAAGATTGGTTTGAAAATTTATTTTGAAGGAATTCAAAGGGCATTATTATCGGTAACTGATTCCCCGAGGAAAGAAAATGCAAACACCTAGTAAGGAACCTGAAAGCTCTAGCATGACTCATGAAGAAGATGAAGAAATGGTACATGATATATCAAAATTACAAGACCAAGTGCAAAAAATGTCAGCCTCACAAAAGCTAACAAAAGCTAAGATAAATGGCATGGAATCTAAGATAGAGGGCGTGGAAACTAAGATTAATGGCATGGAAGCTAAGATGGATGATTGGAAGACATATTTGAAGACAGATATGGATGATTAGAAGACAGATTTGAAGACAGACATGGACGATTGGAAGACATATTTGAAGACAGACATGGACGAATTGAAGATAAATATGAATAAGCTGCTACAAGAAATGGTCACTAAGGGTGAAAGGGTAGTAAAGGAAACTCATGATGAGAACAAAAGAAATGTTAATCATGATTCCATAGACTCTAATGTGGGATCGAAGACCCATCATATTCCAAAAATCGATATGAGGGAGTTTGATGGCAAGGATCCCGCAACATGGATATTACAGATGGAGCAATTTTTCGATCTCAATAATGTGCAAAACACACAAAAGGTACATATGGCAACTTTATATTTGGAACCAAATCAGTTTTGTATGGTATCAATGGCTTTGCTCTCGTAAACAATTTATCACTTGGGCAATTTTTACGGAAGAATTGATAGCACATTATGAGGATACAAAAAGCAACACTTT
Source organism: Pinus taeda (assembly GCA_000404065.3). NCBI lineage: Eukaryota > Viridiplantae > Streptophyta > Pinopsida > Pinales > Pinaceae > Pinus > Pinus taeda. Next base: position 130,048 of record APFE030576967.1, on the reverse strand, counting down.
TTTTAGCCAATTGATAAGTCTCAAACAAAAGGCTTCAATAATGGAGCACATTGAGGAGTTCAAAAAATTGAACATAAGGGTAAAAAATATTCCA
>APFE030576967.1:89359-120099 GCA_000404065.3 Pinus taeda | reverse complement strand
TGATAAACAGACACAGTGGGTCAAATGGTTGCCTCTAGCTGAATGGTGGTATAACACTTCCTTCCATACAACAACAAAAATGACCCCATTTGTGGCACTTTATGGGTATCAGCCACCATCCATCACATCATATTAAGAGAAAATTCTAAGGTTCAGGTAGTGGAACATCACATCGAACATCAACAACAAGTCCTCCAACTCTTAAAGGATAACCTCGTGTTGGCACAGAATAGAATGAAACAACAAGCAGATCAACGTCGCAGTGAAAGAAGTTTTGATGTAGGTGATTGGGTATTCTTATGGCTGCAACCATATAAGCAAATGTTCTCAAGCACGCTAAGAAGGATAATAAATTATCACCAAATTATTATGGTCCGTACAAGGTGTTGCAAAAGATTGGTGCTATGGCATACAAATTGGAGCTTCCTGCAACTTTTCGATTGCACCTAGTTTTCCATGTTTCATGTTTAAATAAGGTTATAGGTGACAAGCTCCCAATTCAAACAATATTGCCAGAACTTGACGGGGAAGGAAAAATTATATTGGAACCAGAAGCAATCACGAAACAAGAACTCAACAGATACGAAATTGATCAATTTTGGAGTATCTTATCAAGTGGAAGAACTTATCCACTGAAGATTCCACATGGGAGGATGAGAATTTTATATAGAAGCATCCAGAACTACTCAAGCATTGAGGACAACACTTTTTTGAAGGAGAGGGCATGTTGGGTCCCTATAATACTAGTGATTACCCCATTACTATTGTAGTTATACCCCTTATTAATATTGTTGTGCCCCTATTGCCCCCATATTGTTATTACTGTGCCCCATAGAATCCCTTTATTGTTATTTTTGTGGCTTTATATTATTATTGTTAGGTTGGCTAGGTTATATTGTGACTCCTTAGACTCCTATATATAGAAAGGAGGTTTTGTCGTTTGAATCATCAAGAATTGTTCATTCATGTAATGTAAAGGAGGTTGCCCCCTCGAAGAGTCTGAATTCTAAGGCGTTGATCTATCTTTTCTTGAGTTGGTTTCATAACACTCCATCATTCTTTTCATGGATTACCTTGTCACCTCTGGGAAGCATTTATTATAGCAACTTTAGCAAACCTTCCTTCAACACCTCTATCTTGACATTCATCATTGGTTCCATGTCTTCTTTTAAAATATCATTCAAAACTCCCACATCCATTTTAATACAATTTATCTTAACTCACATTTCCCTTTTTATACCATCTATCTTAATATTCATCCTGACTTCCATTACATTTTTCGTTATGTTTTTTGAGAGAAAAATTTGTTGAACTTGGCCTCATAAATATTATATATCATGTTGCATTTCTTCCTCTTCTTCATGCGTCATAGAAGATATTTCTAGTTGCTTAGCAGGTGTACCCATTTTTTTGTTTAGAGGAATTTTGGAATATAAAAATGATATCTATGCTTAAATATGCCCCTTGCATCACTTCAATTTTATTTTCAAACTAAAGTTATGCAATTGTTTTTAAAAAACACACACTTTTTTCTTGCTTTTTAGGAGCTCTATATTGAAAATTTTGTATCTTTGTAATTGTTTATCTCTAAAATTTCAAATTAGACCTTGTGGTAACCCTATGAGTCTTATTTTGAATGCCACAAGTCAGACCAAATTTGAATTCTACAAGATAAATTTATGCCCAATCACCGACAATGACCTAATTATAGACTAGTCCAATAGAGCAAACGTGTATGAAGTTTCACGTGTCACTGTTGTGAACTTCGACCCTAAAAATGATTCCCAAAAAACTATATTCTATCCTCCTTCTATCACTTTCTATGAAATTGAAATCTGATGCTCAGAGAGAGTTATGACAATTTTCCCTAGGTCCCCTATTTAAGATGGAATTTTGGAGCCTGTAAAAACCCTAGCTTCCTTAGATCATATCTCTGAAAATATAATGAAACAAGATCTAAAATTTGTACACAAAGTTCACAAAGATTCCAACTCCATGTGGTTGCAATTTCAGCTTTTGAGTCTTCGCATAAAAAAAATTGATACTGAAAATTCCACAATGACCTGTTTGAAGCAATGAAACCTTAAAATCCAAATCTTTGATACCAAATGTTGTGCAACCAACCTACAAATAAAGAGATCAACGACTTAAAAATTATCCTCTTCGAGGCAGAAACTTCCTTTACATTACACAAATAAAAATTTCTTGGATGATAGAAATGAAAATACATCCTTTTCATATATATGTGTCTAAGAGGTCACAAAATAATCAGAGCCTACATAACAATAATAATATAAAGGCACAACAATAACAATAATGGGCTTCTATGGCACACAAAAATAACAATATGGTGGTCACATGGGAAAAATAATGACAATAAGGGGGATACACTAGTATTATAGGGACCTAACAAAATATAAGGTACTTAATCGATTATGTCGGTGAATTAGCTCAATATTGCCGAGAAACATGCATTCGATGTGGCAAATGTTGCTTTCACTTGTCACTAGGTCAAAAGGTTGGGGTGCTGGAAGCATATTTCAGGCTTTTGAACAAGCTATTACTCATATAGGCATCATCCCCTAGTGCATTGTTTTGGAATGCATCTGACAACATTTCCTCCATGGAAATCGTATCCCATAAGTAATCATCCATACCAAACTATATTTGATTACTTCCATTGCAAACTTGTGATGAAGAACTACTATTACTGTAGTCATTTCTAATTGGTGAACATGGACGTAGTGGGAATTGAATAGGTGGTTGATTCAACTATTCTTTGTATGCTTCCTCTCCAATTATTTCTCTTAATGCAACCTTCTCTCAAGATGACGTTATAGTGGAGTGAACCAGAAGATGGTAGGCGGGTCACTTATCATCACTAGAATCCTAATTTCAAAAAATATTGAACATCATTAGTACAATATCTATGATATTAGTAAGCACATAAATGAAATTGGTTTGTTGAAATTACATTATACCAAGCAATTAATACCATCATTAATATAGGATTGTGGTTAGAAGATGCCATGTTCCAATTGGCAGGGTGAAGACACTGTCCATTTCCATCTACCAACTTCTTGTGATATGTTGCACCTAATAAGAGCTTCTGACATTTTTTAAATATAGGAATATTTTTTGCATCTGAACTTGATTATGAATTAGGATCCTGCAAATTTTGATAAATTTTTATTCAAATTGACATGGATTAAAAAAAAAATTCAATTAGATAATCGAAATATAAATAAAATGTGAACATATCAGAGATGGAAAGGGAGAACTTCACGAAGGATTTTGATCAACAATATGGAACGAGCTAGAATTTGAAGAGTTTTCCATTTGATATTATTGAGATTCTGTCCCTACATTTGAGAAAAATTCAAAATAAAATTTTGTGTGGATACCTAAAATTAATTCCGACAACCATATAACCACAATCTAAATTTCAGTATAGTTTTCATACCATTTTTCAAGAACAAGGCGACTTTAAGTGCAAAATGTATAATATGAACTATTGTAGTTTAGGTGGATGCGTACTAAATGACAATTTGATATTAATATGCCATTTTATGTGAAAATAAAATTTCACATGGCCTTTAAAACCTATTAGTGTTTATTAGGAAAAAAAAAAATCGATGTGTTTAAATCAAAAAAAGACCAGGGTGTTCAAACAATACTTGCAATGGTTTCTGACATTCTGAAAAATAGAAAATATGTTATCATATCAGTGCTCTTGTATAAAAACACTCTGGTGCATTTAAAAAGAAAGCACAAGTATGCACCTGTTTCTCGAATTTAGAAAATAAAATTGAAATCAATTATCTCAGTTCTCTTATAAGGTAAACCTGATGGATATGAAAGGCTTTTATATCATCCCTTGTTCCTGTGGAACTTCATACATAGGTGAAACCAAATGTTCTAATAACGAAAGGATTAAGGAACACATGACTGATATCAAGCATGGGAGGACCAAATCTTTGGATTTGGTCGAACATGCAGAGAAGACCAAGCATCATATATCCATTGAGGAGGCTAGGGTTATCGCTAAGATTCCTCATTTTTGTCATCGTAAGTTTAGGGAAGCCATTGAAATTGAGATGTCTTCTAGTAGTATTAATAGGGATGAAGGATGGAAAATTACTAATTGTTGAATTCTCACTCTCTCTTCTTAGTTTTTCCTTCATCTGTGTCCATTTGTGCCTTAACCTGTTGTCCCCCTCTCCGTTCCCCCCCTCCCCACTTTTCTTTTTGGAATATTGATATTATTAGTATTATTATTATTGATAGTATTACTAACATTAACATAAATAATTAATATGATTAAGTATTATTATTAGTAGCATTAATATTAATAAACTATTATTATTAATATTAATAGTGAACACTAGTTTAATTAATAAGCCAAAGATTTGGTCATATTAATAATATTATTTATACTAAATACTAATTATTAATAATACATAAGACTAATAACAATACTTATTAATATAGCATTAGTGATTCGAATATTAGTATTATTTAATGATATTAAATTTTATATCCATTCTTGGTAAAAATAAAAAAATAAATAATTATAATAATAATAAATATTATAGTCGTTGAGATAATAATATATTAATAAGAATTATTAGAACCCTAGTCAAATATAACCATTGAGTTCATAAATTAATAAAAGATAAAGTTTTACAAACTGAATAAATATTATAGACATTGAGATAATAATATATTAATAAATCTTGGTTGAGGGCGATGTTGCTCCTGCTAGGGTTCCTGCACAAACTATGATGCCCTAATCCTCTGTGCACACTTTATTGAAGCTCGGCACCTCAAGCTTCTCTGCTAACTCTTTCTCCATGAATTCACCCTCCAGAGGGGTGGGCACAGCCCCCCTCCCCCCAACAGTACATCTTCTGACAACTCTGCAAGCGCAGAAAGAAATGCCAATAGTGACTGCACCCCACTAGCCGCCCATGTTATCGATCCCTCTATCGACAATGCTAGCAACACTGCTGCAAGATCTGCGGCTGCTAAAGATAAAGGCATGGACCAGAATGCCTCAAAGTCACTACCAAAGGCATCCTCTGCTACATGCATCCCCAAGACTTCAGAAAGAACCAAAATAGATCTCCCCAGTCACTGAATCAATGGCCAAATCCAATATATGAGGGATCATGCCCGCATAGGCAAGTTCTTACGACTGTGGCCTACTGAAAAGGCCTTGCAAGGATGGATAGCTTCCAAATGGAAGCGTAAAGGACACGTTACCCTACAACTTGGTCCCAAAGGCTTCTTCACCGTTATTTTCAATTTTCTGGAGGATAGAACTCGTATCTTTGAGGGAGGTCCATACTTATTCAACTCTACAGGCCTGTACCTTCGTGGCTGGATAGAGAGATTCAATATAGACAAAGAAGACTTCAACTGGGCTCTAGTATGGATCCATATGTACTCTCTTCCCCTAGAATAATGGGACGAGGAGACCTTAAAGGACATAAGCAATGGCTTGGGGGTTTTTATCAAAGTCATTGAGGAAACTAAACACTGAAGATACACCTCCTATGCCAAGATCTATGTACACATGCATCTGGCCAAAGCACTCACGGACTCAGTAAGTCTATTTCATGATGATTTTGAATGGGTTCAAACAATAGACTACGAGCATGTTCCATTTCGTTGCAGGAAATGCCATGAACATGGCCACCTATTCAGGGATTGCCCACTGAATCTTTAGTCTAAAGCCCCTGTCACTAAGACTAGCAAAGCTGCCGAGGGATTCACAAAAGTCACCACTTGAAGAAAGCATGCCCAGAAATCTCTAGTTGCCCTAGATAATCTCAAGAAACCTGAAATACGAAATAGCTTCGAAATCCTAACCTCTCAAAATAAGTTGGAGGATCACCTTTCTATCCCTTCTTCTTCATATCCACCTCCTACTTCTTCCGCCCCTCTTCCAAAATATTCAGCTCCACTCTCAGCCTCCGATCTAACCATCATTCCTACCTCTACCTCCTCTGATAATAAAGATCAAGATATAGCCCTTCAAACATCCAACATGGAGATACATGCAGCTCTAGCTCTTAGTATCCATCAAAAGCCAAACAAGGAAGAACAAAACATATCGATACACATGGATGAGGAACCAGAGAGTATAGATCTAGGAGATCTGGACATTCTTAGCCTGGAAACAACGTGTCAATAGAAAGAATTCAATGCTATACCCCCCTGACAAATCGAAAGTCTTGAAGTAGTTTTATCGAGACCACAACATAACAAATGTATTAGTATTCAGGCAGGCAGTCCTTGCGATGGAAGAAAAATACTGAAAGAATCGAAGAAACGCGGGCATAAACCGGATCTACAGAGGACCATAATTATTGGAGAAATGTTGGTGGAATCTGGTAGATTCCCGAAGTTGACCAAGTTTTTCAAATCTCTTCCCTCTGTTCCTCATGAAGCTCATCTCATGGAACGTGAGAGGGCTTAATAGCCCTGCAAAACACAGAATGTTAAAAAACATGATCCAGCAAGATAAGCCTTCATTAGTCTATCTACAAGAAACAAAATGCAAGAGCACTGCACTAGAAAAGGTCCTAAATAAAGCCTAGTCTAGATGTTGTTCAGTCTAAGTGGATGCTTCAGAGGCTTCAAGAGGGATAGCAATCATTTGGAACTGTCAAGTTCTCTCCCTTCATGATTTTGATGCCTCACACTACTTTATTCAGACAACTTTCCACCTAATCGGGACCAATGTCCATGGTCATCTCTCTAATGTGTATTTCCGACAAGATTTACAAAAAACGTTGGATCTGCTGGATACTCTCATAGATCCCAACTCTGTCAAGAGCTTTCCCCTTTAGATTTGTGGTGGTGACTTCAACATCATCACAACTTTGGAGGAAAAATCAGGAGGAAGATCGAGGCTGGAAGGAGACAGCATTGGCTTCAAAAACTTCAGCCACAGAAATTAGTCAATGGACCCACAAACTTCTAATGGTATGTATACATTGACCAATAAAAGAAGGTGGCCATAGCATATAGCCTCCACGATGGATCGATTCCTTATGTCGGATAATGCCATTCACCTGGGTGGTGACTTTCATGCCTCTATCATGCCTCAAGTGGGCTCTGATCACTGGCCCATAATGCTACAGTGGTCGCGTCCGAGCTCTAGGTGCAATAGACCTTTTCACTTCGAATCATTTTGGTTTTCACATCCCCACTTCAAAAGAAGTAGCTAACGATGCCTGGAAATCCTTCACTGCCCCTAAAGGAGCCAAGATGTTCTAGTTTCAACAAAAGTTAAAACACCTCAAACAAGCTCTCAAATCATGGAATTGCACTCAATTTGGTAACATTTTTGACCATCAGAAAGCGCTGGAGCAGCAAATGAATACATTGTAACAATGTATTATCTCTGAGGGAAGAACAGAAGACTATGCGCAACAGGAGAAGGCCCTCTTGACAAAGATTGAAGCATGAAGGCTACAAGAAGAGGTCAGATGGCTTAAGGATGGGGAGAAAAATAACAAAATTTTTCATAGGTTTACTATTCAAAGGAGAATGCACAATAACATTGCCTTCATTAATAATCGGCAAGGGGAGCAACTGGAGGTGCATGAAGAAGTGGAACAGGAATTCAAAGAGTACTTTCAGGACATTCTTCGGGAGCCTCCGGGCTGCAGAAATCAGGCCATTTGATCTATTATGCAGCATATTCCAAAAATCATTATGGTAGACCACAACAATATGCTTCTGCAGCCTATCTCTATGCAGGAAGTGGAGGACGCTATGGCCCATCTTAAGGATGGAAAAGCACCTGGCGCTGATGGCTTCATAGCCAATTTCTTCCACGCTTTCTAGGAGCATATCAAAACAGAGGTTTGGGAGCTTGTGGAAGAATCACAATCGATGCATTGGATCCTTCCTTCCCTTAACACAACCTTCATAGTGCTAGTACCTAAAGTGGAAGAATCCAATACACCTGATAAATATAGGCCCATCGCACTCTGCAATGTAATCTACAAACTCATATCTAAAGTCCTAGCAAACAAGCTCAAACCTCTTCTCCCTCTCCTCATTTCGCCAGAGCAGACAGGCTATGTAGAAGGGTGCTAGATTCTGGATGGTATCACTCTCTCACATGAAGTGATCCATTCACTCAAGATTCTAAAAAAGCCAGGTATGATTCTCAAGTTAGATCTTTCTAAAGCTTTTGATAAACTTAGCTGGACCTATATTAATCAAATGTTATTAGCATTTGGATTATGTGTTCCCTGGACACGTTGGCTTATGAATCTTATCTCCTCCCCATGTTCCTCCATCCTTCTTAATGGTTCTTCTACCTCTCCCTTTCATCCCTCCCGAGGTATTCGTCGAGGCAACCATCTCTCCCTGTTCCTTTTTGTTCTCATGGCCGATGGCCTTAGTCACCTTCTTCATTCTTCTATCTCTTCACACTCCTTAAAGGGAATTTCTCTTCGTGGTCAACCCCCCATCTCTCACCAATAGTTTGTCGATGACAATATGCTTTTCAGCCATTCGTTAGTCCAAGACGCCTATGCCTTCAAGTCCCTACTCAATCTCTTCTTAGAAGCTTCTGGCACCACCATCAATTCTTCCAAATCCCAGCTCTTCTTCTTCCACACTCCCGTTCTCACTCAGAGAAATATAGCCAGGATTTTGGTCTTCCTAATAGCTGTGCTTCCTTTGAAATATCTTGGAGCTCCCCTGTTTGACTCAGCCATCAAATATTCTTTCTCGAGATCCCTCCTTGACAATTTAGAAACTAGGCTCTCTTCTTGGACCTACTGCTCGCTCAACATTACTAGTGGTATTATCCTAATCAAATCCATTCTCCAAGCCATGCCTTTGTACTTATTTTCTATATTGGCAGGCCCTAAATGGGTTCTTAAAAAAATTCGCAATCTTCAAAGAAACTTTCTTTGGGGTTCCTCAGGCCTCAACAGAAAATGGGCTCTTGTCAAATGGACTAAGGTTTGTCTTCTGAAGTCAGCTGGTGGGCTCAGTCTAAGGGATCCCCTCCATATCAATAACAAAATGGGCACCCGCATCTGGTGGAATTGGATCTCCAAACTACACACTCCTTGGGCACGTCTCTAGCAGGCCAGATATGCTCCAGGCAGTCCACTGGAGGATCTCATTCGCATCAGCATGAACACCCCTGGCTCACTGATTTGGAATGTGGCCAAGCAACATAGTGCCTTTATTCAAGTGCACAGCTTCTAGGAAATCTATTTGGTTACCACAACAAGATTTTGGAAGGACTCTTAGCAACAACTTCCCAGACTTGCCTCTCTCTTCCACAAACCCAAGTGGCAAGCTAATATGCAGCACAATGATCAAATCCATGTCCATCATTTTTGGCAGTAGCAATCCCCTCAAGGTTTTCAACTTTGGAGATCAGCTGGCACTTGGCAAGCTAACTGGTAGGAGGAAACTTATGAAGAGATCGATCAAGAGCTCAAACTCAGGAAAATTAAACACTCTGATCAGAAGGACAAAGTGTGATGGGGATATACACCCAAAGGTATGTTCATTACCAAGGAAGCATACCAACTTCTCTATCAACCCATGCAGATAATAAAGGATCAACTATGGGATCAGGTTCGGCAACCAAGCATCTGGCCTAAGGTCTCTACTTTCCTTTGATTACTAAGAAAACAACAGATCCTCACTTGGGACAATCTACAAAAGCGAGGATTTACTGGGCCTTCCAGATGTCCCAATTGCAATCTTCACATAGAGACCATCTTGCATCTCTTGGACACCTGCCCATTAGCAGCACAACTTTGGGAGAGAACTGCACAGTGCAATAGAAGAATAGGCAGACGTGTGGGAGATATTTTAAACACCATCAGGAACTAGCCTCGACATCCTTTCCAAAGTCTACTACTCAATTCCTTCTGGAACCTCTTATCGAGCTTTGTCCATTGGATCATCTAGAAGGAGAGAAATAACAGGATCTCTAAAAATCATAGTACACCCCTTGACACCCTGTGGCTACTTCTCAAACAAAACCTTCAAGAACTCTAGCTCTAACACACTGGCAAGACTCAGATTTGCCAGCTTCACCCTAGGAATGCCTCATTCTGAAAAATTGGAACTTGGACCTCACATTTTTAGCTCAAGTCAAGCCCAGCTCCTCCATCCATATTGATTCTCCCTAATTCTAGTCTCCTCCTACCACCCACTCTTACAAACTGAACTTTGACGGAGGTGCTAAGGGAAATCTTGGGCTGGCTAGTTACAGTGGTATTTTCAGAGATGCTGTAGGCTCTACTCTACACATATATCATGGTTCGCTTGGAAGAGACACCAACAACACTGCCAAACTTGAAGACTTATGGAAGGGCATTTGTATAGCAGAAATAGAATTTTTTTTCCCTCTAGAGGTAGAAGGGGATTCTCAAATCTTAATAGAGGAAGCTATTCGGATTCACTCAGGCACCTCAGCAGCAAATATCACTTCGAGCTGGCAGCTTCTAAGGAGATTGGAATAAATTGAAGAATGGCTCAGAGCATCCCATAGCATTATGTTCAAGCACATTCAGTAAACAACTAACAAGGTAGCAGAAAGACTGGCTAATCAAGGCATCGATTAGCAACTCCCATTCTTCTCTGGTCCACTGAGCAGTTCTAATGAGCACAACTCAAACAATACTGCACGCTTCTGGTGGAACAAGATCTATCTATCTCGGATATGGGTGTGTAACATTGCGTTGTGTACGTGGGTGGCTTGGTGGGTTGGCGCGTGGCATATTACCACCGCCATCTGGCCTCGCATGATGCCAGTATTTAATTCTTCTCCTAACATCTTCAATGCTACATTAATGCATCTCGCCCATCCACACCAGCCTGCAAGTTCATCTTTCATGGTGCCCCTCCAAGAATTAATTCATGCACCTCCCCTGTGCTTGCGTTGTTCCCTCGCTGCCGCAGAGCCTCGCTCTTGGACTAACCTAGGGAAATGTTGTGCTCTAGAATGCTGTGTTGATTTCTCGTTGGGATTTCATGTTTCAAAAAGCCCATTCTGCAAATTCAATTGTCACTCATCCTTAGTCTTTCCCAATGCTCCTCTGCGAGCTGAAGATAGGCCCCTTTTAGTCCCTGCCTGCCTTCACAGTACAGTTGCTTGTTGAGCACCTCCTACTCTTTTCATTATGCCTAGATTGTGCTAGAGAATGCACTGCAGGAGGGGAAGTTCCCATGGGCAAGTTATCCGCCAACCCTCCTCCTCTACTTCGGACTCCTTGTCTTATTCCTTGAACTTTTGCTCTGATTGCTATCCTATTACTAGGAGTGGTCATGGATGGGGTCGAGGGCAGCATAATTCAGCAGCGTACTCTCATAATTCTCAATCTCACACCACTCATTTTTAGTTCCCCTGTACACTCAGTAATTTCTCCTTCATAGCTTCAGTCACCATTGAGCTTCGAGAGTGGTCTGGTTGTTGTGACACCAAGGGTGACTCTGGAGACGAGGGCAAAAGATAAGCATGGCACTTCTCAGATTGACAACAAGCAATGTAAGGATCCTGGTGGCACTGCAACCCAGGACATGAACATTCAAGCTAGTCCGAGCATCCCTACTAGTGGCAGTTATTCAGGAAAATAGGGCCATCCCTCTGAGGATGAAGATCCCTACAATTATGGGTGCCGCATCGTTGAAGAGTCGGCTTCCACCTCTCATGAAGCTTAATCAGGTCTGCATTTAATGGTTTTTGATTCTTTGTTGCTCAACTCCCTCTTGTTTTATAGTCGTTATATGCTCTACAGTTCTCATGCTCAGACCTTTTTTCTAAAGTTAAATTGTTAGTTTCCCCTGCGTAGGTGCCATTCTTCTAACTATGTCTTTGGGTCTCAGTTACGGTTACAGTTGTTTAATAGGTTAGATTTCAGTTTTGAATTGGGCAGTGCTTCCCTGTTTATTTGTATGGGCCCAGTCAACCTGTTTTGGTCATTGAATTACCTCTGGTCAGTCTTCAGTTTTGAAATTGGCGTATTTTGTTTCTATGACCTAGTCATGGTCATGGTCCTAGAAGCTCTTCTAGTCAGTCTTTAGCAAGTCTTTTTGGCCAGTGTTTAGCTATGTAATGTGAGTATGTCGCATCTCTGGGCTAGACTTCTTGGGGCCACTACCTCTTTGTAAAAATATTTTTCTATTAATATCGTGTAGACAAATTCAGAAAAAAAAATAAAAATAAAATAAATAAATAAAATAAAAAAATAAATAAAAAATAAAAATAAAAATAAAATAAAATAAATATTAATAAATATTATTAGAACCCTAGTCAAATATAACCAATAAATTAATAATATAATATATCTATATATAATATATTATATAATATATATATATATATATATAATATATTTATATATATATATATATATATGAATTGATAATTAACAATTAATAAATTAATTAAATATTATTAAAAAAAAATCCTCCCCTGGTCAAATATAGCCATTTCCTTCTAGCTATTAGGTTGGCGTGTCTCCCTATTTAACCTTCTTCCTGGATCTGTCTCTTCATCGTGTCCTGAAGATCAATCACACTTGTTGGTTCGAAACACGTCGACCATAATCTTCAATGTGACATCTTCCACAAAAATATTTATACATTATGATATGGATCGCAGAAGCTTGAATTCGAATAACAATTATAACTTTGATGCATTTAAATACAAATCGCATCATTTCATTAAAAAAAAAATGCATCGTTTCAGGATGTTGAATATAAAAATAAAAATTTTATGACGCTTTTCTATCGAACGCACAGATCAAATAAGTGAAAAAAAAGTGCAATATTTTTTTCCTTCTTTCTAAAATTAAAAAATAAAGCAGCTTTTTGAAATCTAATTTCATAAATTCTTTTAAATAGTAAAAGGTCATTGACTATTTCATTATTTTTTTGAAAATTTCAAGGGCGTGATTTGCGAGAGAGACATACCAAGAGCACTATGCAGCATCAAAATACTTTGGACAACAAAACTAATTGGAAGATGAAAAGCTTAAAGGTATGGTGATTCACTCAGAAGGCTCCATAGCAAAAGAAATTAATTTTATTCTTTATTTTACTAATACAATTTTTACAATTTTTGTTATAGCTTAATTAAAAGGGAGATCATTTTCAAGAGGGACATACTGGGAAAACTTTTGAGCAACAAAATATTTTGGAACTACAGAGAGACCAAAATTTGAAAGGTATGGTGATTCACTCAAAAACATGGATAGAAAAAAATTCAAATTTTACTATTCATTTTTTTTACAATTTCCGTTAGATTTATTCACAATTCAGGAAAAACAATAATAATAATAAAAGTTAAAACTTTGTATAATAAAAAATTTACTATTGATTTTTCTTGTAAATATTTTTACGATCTTTGTCCCCATTTAAATTTAATCAATATTAAGAAAAAAATCAATACTTACCTTAAACCCTTGCCTCTTCTTGCTTATGTGACTGCAAAATTTCACCTTAAGGTTTAACTCCCTCTAGCACTTCACAATTAGGGTTTTTCATTCTAGGCATTTTAGATTTAATGGGTTTGTGTATTTACTCTGTATAAGGCATTTCATATGTAAAGTAGGGGGATTATTTATTGAATTAGATCCAAATATTATTGGCCCTGTCAATTTAAAAAAGAAAAACGGATATATTTTCTGCGATGTGTCATGTGTAATATAACACATTGATGTGCCGAATATAATACAATGCATTGGTATATCATAGCATTGTTGGTTTTGTCTAATATATTCATCATTTCTCTCAGTGTAATCTAATATTAGGGGAATTTTGAGTTCTAAAATGGGCCTCCTAAGAAAATTATAAAATAATAGTGGAAATAATAAAATAAGATTAGATTACATCATCAAATTTTAGAGGAAAAAAAAAAAATTATTTTTTCAACTCATACTTTCAGCTTATTTCCCTATGGGTTTACTCAAATTTCAAGAAGAAACATTTTTTGGATACAAAATTTGATTCCTCATACAAGGAGTACCCATGTTGCATACTTCGAAGGACCCTACTACACGAAAAATGAGAAATACATGAAAAACGTGATTGCAATCACATTTTTTCATGTATTTCTCATTTTTCGTATAGTAGGGTCCATCTAAAGTATGCAACATGAGTAATCCTTGGAGTAGGAATTAAATTTTGCATCCAACGAGTATTTCCACATGAAATTTGATTAAAACCTTAGGGAGATAGGTTGAAAATATGAGTTGAAAAAAGTAGTTTTATTAGTTTATTATTTTTTAATCTTTTTACTTTTTTACTCCAAAAATGGTGAATCATCCCCCATGGTTGACATCACCATCTTGAATCCTATTGATTCTTATAAAGTTTATTTTGGTTGTACAATTTTCTTAGGAGGCCCATTTTAGACCTCAAAATTCTCCTAATGTGCACTGACACACCTATGTCAAATAGCAATGTTAACTCACTGTGGTGCATTTATCGTTACAAATCACATTGTTATAATTTAAAATTGTTTTAAAAAACCAGATTTCGTTAATGATTCCGAATAATTAAATGCCTGGTGCATTTAATGGAATAAACATGTCAATGCATTTATTCAAATAAGCACACGAGTTGTTATAGCTCTCTCTCATTGAAAATTATTTGATTTATGTATAAAATATATTTAATGCATTTTGTATTGAATGATACAAGTTATATATATATATATATATATATGAGAAGGTGTCAAGTAACAAAAATATTGATCGAACGAAATGATAACACATTGAAAAGAGTAGAGAAGGCGAGTTCTTTATAAATTCTTTACATAATTAATATGTTTAAACTATATGTAAGTTTAACTAATATGTATTGGTTATTGTCTGCTATGCAAAGCCACAAAATGAAGAAGGTCGATAAGATTATTTCTAATCTAATTTCAGAAGAGCGTAGAGGCCATATAGAAAAATTGTAGAAGGATGAATCAGGTGAATTGAACAAATTCTATTCAACATGAGTTTTTTTTTTTTTTTGAATTTTCATTAATAATATACTTAAGAATATTAGATAACATGTTTCAAACAATATATTAATTCATATATTTTTAATGTTATACAAGGAGTAACAATGAAGGAAAAGATCAATCTTGTTCTAAGAAACGAAAAATTATAGAACATGTAATGACAATGAATTGGTCCTTAGCTGATGTGGAATGGTGCTAGAGGTTAATTAAAGTGGGGAATTCTTTTACAAATCTGAAAGGGATCTAATGGAATGAACATATACACATACTTTCCACTTGCACTACAAAAATCGATCCAATTATTCTAAGAACCAAATTATATCTAAACCACAAGAAGCATTTCCAGAGCAATGGTGAATGAAACATATTAGACTTGCAATAAAGAAAATGTACAACAACAAAAATGAATCATTCAAAAGGTAATATTATTAATTAAAATGATTTTCTAGAATTATATGTATATAAAAATACAAACCATTCATTTATTAATATCAATTTTATTATATTTAGTTTTCATATATCAATATAAAAATAGTTTATTACTTTTTTCAGGAAGATTGTGAAAATCCCAAATGGTTAACGAATTGATATGTGAAACATGTTAGTAGGAATGTAAAAGAATGTGTACAAGGAGATGGTCAAATAAATAGACATAATTTTATCACACGAGTAGCCATCTCAACAACAACGTGCTTCAAATGTATGTAATCCTGATTGATTTTGTACATATAAAAAAATAATTTAGCATTCAATATTAATTTTCAAGTAGTTTCTTGCATAAAAAAGAAAAAAAAAATGGAACTCATTCAACACAAAAAATTGGATGACAGGGAATAAATAAGTTTGATGTCAAAGTTTTTTAGTAATTGTTAATATTTCGTTATAAAAACTCAAGGTTTTGTTTTTTTTTATATTTTAAATTGTTTTATAGCAATCATCCTTGAATTTCTTCAAATAAGCACTAATATAGATAGAAGATTCATCAAAAGAATTGGTTGACATTGGGGTAAATATGGGTTGTGAGTATATGTTGGCTTATCAAAAATTAAATGTGGAATTTGTAAGTATATATTCTCTTTTACTTCTTTGAGTTTATAATTAATAAAACAAAAAAATCCTATATATTAAATATGTGATTTATAATGGGGTTTAAAACATGCAAGAAACAAAGTATGGAACTATGCTTACAGAAGACTTGTTGCAACAAGGCATGAGACTTGGTTTTGAAACCATGTGCACTCTTTATGAGTCACTTCTTTCTATGGTACATTGCTATTCAATTTACATTGATGTATACCATTTATTTCAATTTTCATTTTTCTCATCAATGTAGATACACTCATTACACTTTATTTTTATGTTTGCAAATGGAATAAGATCAAGAAGATGAAAACAATAGATGCAATAAGCAAAACAATCCTCCAAATAACTCAAGTCATGGAAGTAGCTTGAGCACTAACAACAGTTCTAGCAAAGATTGATGAAATTTTTGCATATCAATGCAACCTATTGTATTTTTTGAAATAATTGTATATGAAAATCAGACATTTTATTTAATGTAATGGACATAGTGCCCCAATTAAAGGACAAGGGGTTACCAATAAGAATCTCATTTTGTACGGCAAAAAGTATCTTATCGATATGTAATAAAATACATTTTATTTTATTTTATTATGTTATCCAATGTAATTGTGAAATGTTACACCACTGCTTAAATATATGAATGATTAAATATTATAACGAGGAGATCAAAATATGATAATATAACAAATTAATCCAAACATCATACACAAATGCACTAATCAAATTTTAATTTATATGAATATTGTCATAAGATATATTTCAAATTTTTGATAAATAACGAATTTAAAAAATTACAATAATTACACTATCATAGGTCGATGTTTCCAAAAAGAGAAAATCTTATACAAAAATCCAGTGTGACCATAACATATTAACGAACCAGTACATTATGTTATATAAAATCACCATGATGACATCTTTTTGCATGACCGATGCCTTTTTAGAAACTGACAACACCATGGCTTTTAGTTCTTCAAGCACTAGTATTGTTTGCAATTAAATCCCCAGTGCATTGTAATTCTTAATGCATGAGTACCTCCATAGAACTAACACCCAAGTCCTACAAAATATTATTCATAGCCCGAGTGCATTATTGAAATTAATAGCACCAACCCTTTCATACCACTAACTCACTGGTGCATTTTAAAAGCAATAAACATCAACACTTTGAGTTTATACAAAAGCACTGAGACTCTATTTTTTTCTATGTGCCCCAATGTTGTTCCTTAAAAGAATGCCCCGGGCTATTTTTTGATATATAAGCATGACGACGATATACATTTCAAGAATTGTATTTCTTTGCATTCAACACCTTGGTTCTTTTAGTTGTGTATGCAGTGTGGTGCTTTTATATATGTAGTGCACCAAGGCTACTTGTTCCATGAAGTGCACCTCAAAAAAAACATCCACTAAGACCTCTGTATGCTTAGATTTTTTCAATTATGATGAAGTTCCATTATAATCTCCACTAAAACATCTGCTATCACAAAGTAATGTTTTAGTGGATGTTATTTTAACATTTTTTTCCAATTTTCTAATGCTAAAAACCTCCATTATAACCTTTACTAGAAGGTATTTTACTTGTAGTGTATGACTATGCTGCTACAATTGGGATCGACCATCAACTGTAATAAGAAATAAATGTTAAATTCATATTTATAGTTATTATTATTATAAATGTTTTATTAATAAAAACAATGTTAGAGTGATATTTACCAGCTTCAGTAGTAGAGGGAAGTGGAATACTTTCGGATGTGGCCATATGTTCTTTGGACTCATCCTGTACATGCTTTGGTGTAGAAACAAGAAAGGTTATAATTAACAAACCATTTCCAATTAAATATTTTTTATTATATTCCATACTATAATATTTTCATAACGCATGAAATACCTCTAGTGCCGAGTTGTATTTTTTCTATATTGAACTATTCATACCCAATCATTGTAGTTGTAATAGGGTCTGACATACTCCATGAATTCATTTAATCCTCCAAAACGTACTTTATTCCATCCATGGAAGATGTATCCTAACCATGTAACGATGATGGGGAAATGCGGTATATCCTTTCATTGATAGACAAATCAATGTTTATTTCAGGAATATTCTTGGGTGCCCATTGTTTCACTAGATGTTTGTACCTTAAGGGAACCTTGATGTCATCTATGCTCTCATTATCATAAGAACATTACCCCCCTTTAGCAAGAAAAAAATCCATGCATCTATAGAACATTCTTCTAATCTTTTCACCTCTAGTTTATCTTCTCCTGTTAAATGATGTAGCAGATTTTTGGTCAATATCTTCTATCCTATCAGAACTTCCATCACTTGACAAAGATAGATCTGAAAAATACCTATTTGGCTGAAAATCCTATAGCACTCCATCAAATGAGAGAAATTGTTAGCGAGTTGCATACATGATGTTGAGAAACACGTTGATGAGATCATAAGAACATTATAATAATATAAGTGAGTTACAAGAAATTTCTCTAGGTTTAAGATATTCAAGTAATATTTTAAATATTGAGAACTTGAGATCCTATTCATCCTAACCAATGTTGAATTAACTCACTCGATAACTTGAGAACTCAACATAATCTGATAGCATTTGATCTTCCATTACAAAAAAAAAACCACATACTTTAATATGTTGAAGAATGTAACTAGTTTTGTTTGACTAAAAGGAAAAGCTTTTGGATGTCGAGATTGTTGAGATTTTATGAATTTTGAAGACCATAAGGGTAGATTATATGAATCCATTAAGAATTTTATAAATTAGAGTGAGGAGAAAGCTCATTCTCACCAGCCCAAGTGTAATCCATCATAAGCAGAGAGCATCTGAAGTAGAAGAATCCTAAAGGAGTCTTGTCAAGCAAAGTAGGAGGAATTTTTATGTCTATTTTGTCTCTATTCCAAAATTTTACTCCCAATCCTGATATCTCTCTTTGGAAAGAGCTTCTATAGGATAAATATGTACATCTCGAAATACAATGTCTAGGCTATTTTGATGTAATCACAGTAAAGAAAACTCAACACAAATGGACTTACCACTACTATTAGGTGTTGCAATTAAAATATTATCATCTAAGTTGTAAAGAACTGCAAAAGCCTAAGTTTGAATAGGATTGAAGTGTCTAAAATATTAATATAGTTCTTCATATAAATGATTTCTTAATGCATATAGAGGAAGTCTGTGTGAAGCCAAAAGTTCCCTATGTTTCATTTGCATGAAGCCAAAATTTCCCTAATTTCCCATGACAACCAAATTGGAAAATAAGAAAGGGAAAATTATTCTTTTGGAGGTTAGGGAAATAAAAAAGTGAAAATAGAGGAAGAGGAAGGCTTGACCAAGAAACTCCAGGATAGCTACAACTTCAATTGGTTCTTTTGGACATGACCAAGAAGTAGACAGGGAAGAGGACATCATTGAGTAACATATGCAAATGGCTAGGATTGGACAGTATGATCACAAACTCCTATTTTTACTATTAACACAAAAATATCCATATTTGTTTAAAAAAAAAAATTGTTGATGTTTGGTAATGGATTCAAACCGATTGAACCTAAGATAGAGAAGATACATGTTACAATGTTTATAAAATTTGAACACACTTCATAACCTTCAACATTTAAACATGTAGGCAAAACACAAACTTGTGCCCATTCCTCCTACATTCCTTGCACTAGACCTTCTGGGGTAGACTAAATCCTAAAAATAAACATTTTTTTACAAGAAACTAAGAATTCGAGAGGAAGCTTGCATGTGACTTTATCACCCTCATTACCATACAAAATTTAGTCTTAAAAAATGCATTCCCTCAATTAGATAATAACCAAACCTACATGGAACTATCATTTAAGGATAATAATTAAGGGAGATTATACATGGGCTGAAAATTTGCTTAGGGAATATTTCTAGGAATATTATACATTACCCACTCAAGTGTGCCAACCAACTTAAACATGAAATGGAAACTCATTCAACAAGAGAGAAAAAATATTTGGCCTGGTGTTATCTCCAAATATGAAGCCAAATTTTCCCTATCCTTCATTCGTATGAAGCCAAAATTTCCCTAACATCAGTTGGATGAGTTTGATATGACTAAGTAACAGACATGGAAGAGGACATCATTGAGAAATATATGAAACTAGCCAATACTAGACATTAGGATCACAAACCCCTCTTTTTACTATTAACACAAAAACTAGCAATATCTACATAAAAATAAAAGGTATTGATGTTTGGTAATGGAATCAAACCCATTGAACCTCACATCGAGAACATAGAGGTTGCATTTTTTATAAACTTTCAACACACTAGATAACCTTCAACATTTAAGCATATAGGCAAAACAACAACTTGTGCCCATTCCTCCTCTTGAAATGAAACTAGTGTTGGTCTTCATAAATTTTACTTGAGTCTTAACTTGATTTAATTATTGATGTAGTTGTTAAAAGAAAAGATTTATTTTTTTATTGAAATGGGTTTCTTTCTCATCATGTTGTGGTCTTAGGCCAAAGCACCCGTTGAGTGTTCTAGGGGTCTTGTTGTTAAGCCAAGAGTCAAGGTCATGAGGTACTAGCCCTTGGAGGGACCATGTAACAAGAAGTAAAATTATTTAGTTTAAAACATCATGTCAAATAGCCTCTAAGATATGGGTCAGCCATCCCTCTTCATGTCATCCTAGAGAGGCCTAATTCACTTCCTAAAAAGCGTATAAAAGGTTATCGCTCTCCTCATTTGAGTAACACACATCAAGTGATATCAATTTGATCCATATGGAAAAGAGAGGATAATTGATCCAATGAAGTAGAAAGAAAGGAAGTGAGTTTCTGTGGAAGGTAGTCAAGGAGGCAAGGAACTAGTTTTTGTTTCTATTGATTATGTAGGGACCAATCCTATATATATATATATATATATATATATATATATATATATATATATATAATATATATATATAATATAAACTAAAAATACAAGCATATGAAAATATCATTGGGAACTCAAAAATTATTGAGAATTACATAAAACTTTTCTGAATTTCACTTCATTGAACATATCATCAAATTTACATATTATTAATTAAAACCATAATGAAGTCATACAAAAGAATATTATAATAATATAGGTACATTTCACCAGGGAATGAGATTCAAACTTGACTCGCTATTATTTTCCCTTCTCCTTTATTGTCGGTTGCCTCCAAGTGTGAATGTACACATTTTTAATTTGAATGTAATGACCCACTAGTTGGCCTCCCAGCCTAATCCTTGGATACTCTCCTTCCCCGCAGACCCCTGAGTTGTAATGGGTTTGTACAGTGGAGGAATGTATTAACTGGTAGAGGAGAGCCCTCTTTGGCTCAAGATTCGCTCTCTAAATTCCTCTACCTCACCCAAATCATTATAGCTCATAGTCACTACTCTAATAGAGTCTCATCCATCCTGCAGTAGGGTAAAAAAAAATTCCCTTCTCCCATGGACCGCCCCTTATTTTATAGGAGTCCTCATAGGTGAAATTTGGTATTTCATGCATAGTTAATTATTTTTATTTATCCAATATTTTTTATTATTGACCCAACCATGTGTCACTCTCTCATCAAGGATCTCCAAAATTATTTAGTTAATTTTTAATTTAAAAACAATATTTTTCCTCACCTCAACAAGATTCTTATTTCTTCTCCTAGTTGTCCCTTGATCCCATTTTTTACTCCTTAATTTGTGCTCATGACTAAAGTAAATTTATAAGTCAAGATTTTATCCCCTATCTACTCCCTAATTTAACGCAAGTTATCTCTTAGATGAATATTCTTATGTTGGTTGTTGCCACATGGAGGTTCTCTAAATTTCTCTAAAATTTAATTTATTAACCTTATTTTAATTCACCATTCACTTGTCTTAATTAGGTTTAACTATTTTCTGATTAATATTTATCCTTATATTTATGTCCCTCTTTCCCCTTTTTACCTAATTAAATTACATTATCTACCTCATATTTTCCAACATGGGAAGGGTCGAATTTTTAAGGTCACATATTTTATTTCTTCCTATGATCCTCTTAACCAAAGTTTTATCCTTGATTTAATTACCTCAGTTTCTAACATTGGTTACCCTTGGTGTGAATTTACCTGGATATTCAAATCTTAATTGTATTTATTAATTTATTTAATTTTATTGATTCCAAGGGTCCCAAGTTTGGTCGTTCCTTTAAAGAAATTCCCTTGAAGTTTCAAGGGTGTCACGCCTAATAGTTTATTTGTGAGGCCAAGGATGCCAAGTTGGTCATGCCCTTCAAGAAATTCCTTTGAAGTTCCAAGGGTACCACGACACTTGCCCTTCAATCATTTAGTTGATATGAGGGGAAAGTATAGATGCAATGAAAAAGACCACTATCCTCTCTTATGTTGCCTGTTATAGTTAGACTAATGGTTTCGGGGATCAAGGAATCCACCTTGATGCGTGCCCCTCAGTAAAATCCTCATGAGAAACCCAACTTTGGGACCTGCCCTCATAACATCATGATCTTCAAGGCGAAGGTGTTTCAACCTTTCGATCCCAAGTCATGGTGGAAGTGCTAGTGGGTGAGATCAGGGACATTTTCCCACCCCTCCCATGCAGTTCCATCAAATGTTACAACCCCATCACCCACATGTGATTGATTCAGTAAAGAAACTAATGTGTGCCTACAACCACTAACATATCATCAGGATATAGATAAGCATATATAGCATGTTTAACAATTGACTTAGAATTTCAAAGACACAATATAAATTTTCATCAAACCAGGTGTTGTCAACTCATCATATGTGAGTGCCTCTAGTGGTTTCCTACCATACTCAATAATAATCATTAACAAGGTTTCTCATTGTTAGTCATTGTCATAATAGCATCATCAACATCACCTAGTCATTCATATCATTGTTCATTATGAACTAGAACTAATGAAAGTAGGTACATAGGGGACATATCCTTCATGGCTATCATCATCATAACATCAATCGAAACATACATATCCATAAAATCTATCAACATCATAACATCAACAGAAACATACCTATCCATCAAAGCTATCATCATCATGATATCAATAGAGAGCGTACATATCCTTTATCGCCATCATCATTATAAATTCAATAGAGACCAAACATAACGATTTATGATACAATCATCATAATATCAATAAATAACGTGCATAACCATTAATGTTACAATCATCACAATACCGATAGATAACATACATAACCATTAATGTTATCTTCATCATAATATCAATGGAGAACATACATAAACATCACAACCACTAATATCTCAACCACTAATAATAGAGTCATGTGCCTAGTTCCTCAACCTGAGGTCCTCAAAGAATAATGTGTGGACCTTAGGGCTAAATAAATGTTAATTTCATATCAATATCAGTCAACTAGAGCAGGGCACCACATACACCCCAACTTAATAATAGACTTCATCTCGAAGTCCTTGGAATAGGTAAGGAAAATGATGACGCATCTCCTCAATGTTCTCCCAAGTAGCTTAACTGGGACTATAGTTGTCCCACTAGACCTTAACCTGGTCCACTAAGTGTCTTCTAAGTTGCAAAGTTCACTGGTCTAGTATGCAAACTGGTTCATCCATCACTGTTCCCTCGTCTGAAACCTACAAATGACCAAAGTCAATAACACGCGAAGGATTTGAAAAATAATGACGCAAAATAGAAACATGAAATACTTCGTGCATACGTGCTAAATATTGAGGTAAGGAAAGCATATATGCCACTGATCTTTTCTTTTCTAAGATTTCAAAAGGTTCCACAAACTGTGGAGACAGGTTTTCTCCCTTTCCAAACCTTGTAGAGCTTTTTTGGGGCATTACTCTCACGAACACCCTATCTCCCACTTCATAACTTCGGTCTAACCGATGAGCATTAGCGTAGCTCTTTTGTCGATCTTTTGATTCTTTTAGCCTCCCCCTAATCCTAGTCATTTGTTATTCCATCTCTTGCACCACTTCTGGTCCTATTAATACTTGGTCCTCTAGTCAGTCCTAACTGAGAGGTGTTCTGCAAGGTTTTCTATACAAGAAATCAAATGGCGCCATCTTGATGGAACTATAATAACTTTTATTGTAAGAAAATTCCACGAGGGGTAAAAAATTCTCCCATCTCTTTTGTTGGTCCAACACATATATCTGAAGCATGTCTTCGAGGATTTGATTAGTCCTATCTATCTGCCAATATGTCTTAGGGTGATAGGCAGTGTTGAAGTTCAACTGGGTTCCCAAGGCTTCTTGGAAACTGGTCCAAAACCTTCCTGTAAACACTACTCCCCTATCAGATATGATCTTCCTAGGCACTCCATGCAATCTCATTATCTCGTTAATAAAAACTATAGCTATTTATGGTGCCTTATATGTAGTCTTGATTGGTATGAAATGGGAACTCTTGGTCAACGTATCCACCACTATAAATATGGAATCATGTCTTCTTGAGGTCATTGGTAGTCCCACAATGAAGTCCATTGTTATAACTTCCCATTTATATTTTGGTGTCTCATGGGGTTGCAATAACCCTGTTAGATGTGTGTGCTCAGCTTTTACTCGCTGACACTCTAAGCATATTGCTACCAATTTCACGATGTCCTTCTTCATACCTTTCCAAAATAAGAGTGGTTTCAAGTTTGCACTCATCTTCTTAACACCACGGTGTGCCATGTATACTGAATGATGTGCTTCATTCAAGATAAACTGGCATATATCTTCATTTGGTGCTACATATATCCTTCTGCAAAATCATAGTATCCCATCATTATCAAGGGAGTATTCTTCATATTTTGGGAGCCTCATCTCATCCTCCCTCAAACTTTTTCTAACCTCTTGGTACCAGGTGTCTTTAAATTGCAAATCAAGCAATTTCTCCCTCAAATTTGTCTTTAAAGGAATCATTGAAGATATTCAATACCTACTACTTAAAGCATCAACCACCCTATGTATCATTCCTTTTATGTAATTGATATCAAAATAATATTCACTAATTAGCTCAGACCATCATCTTTTTCTTGCATTTAAGTGGTCTTGAGTGAATATGTGTTGTATCTCACAATGGCCAGTCCTAAGATCAAACTTCCTTCCTAGAAGGTAGTGTCTCCAAATCTTTAGTGCATAAACAATTAATGTCATTTCTAGATCAAGGTTTGCGTAGTTCTCTTCGTGAGTTCTAAGTTTCCTTGATACATAAGATATTACTCTTCTTGCTTGCATCAACACACAACCCAACCCTTCCTTGGAGGTATCAGTGCAAACCAAAAATTATTGTTCCATATTTGGTACCCTAAAAATTGGTGTTGTCGTTAATAACACCTTTAACCTTTGGAATTCCTTTTCACATTTTTCATTCCAACTAAATTTCTTGCTCTTTCTTTGAAGCTCAGTAATGGGGCTTGCTATCTTTGAAAACCCTTCAACAAATCTATGATAATACCCTGCCATGCCCATGAAACTTCATAATTCATGAAAATTTGTTAGTGTTGGCCATTCCATGATGGCCTTGATCTTTACCGGGTCTACTATGATACCATCCCCAAAGATAATGTGCCCAAGCTAATGAATCTTGGTTTGGTAAAAGGAACACTTTGACAACTTCCCAGATAATTGGATTTCTCTACGAAATTGTAGAAATATCCTCAAGTGTTCATCATTCTCTTTTGGGGTCTTTCAGTAGATCAAAATTTCATCAATAAAGACTTGTACAAACTTTCTAAGTAATCCAAAAATATTTCATTCATCAAACTCATGAAAACACTTGGGAATTTATTAGTCCAAAAGGTAAAACTACAAATTCATAATGCCCAAATCTTTGTCTTAAAGGCTTTCTTCAAGATATATTCTTCCTTGATTCTCAATTGATGATATCCAAACCTCAACTTTATCTTTGAAAACATAGTTTCCCCCCTGATTTGATCAAATAAGTCATATATCCTTGGTAGAGGGTGTTAATTTTTTATCATCACTTTATTCAACTGATGGTAGATAATGCACAGTGGCCATGACCCATCCTTCTTCTTAATTAAAATCATAGGGGCTCCCCATAGATATATGCTAGGTTGTATGAACCCTAAGTCCAAGAGTTTATTTAATTGGATCTATAGTTCCTTTAGCTCTAGAAATGCATCCTTAAATTAAACAATAAATGGATGTTTATCAAGGGTTTCAGAATCACCCTTATCATTTAGAGCTAACAACGAGAATATTTGACATCCCTTTTGCCTATATTTCATTAGTTTTATCGAGGAGATGAACCTCAGGGACACCCCTCGGTTCTTTCCCCTTAATGATTTTCTTTGTTCATCGTCATTAGTGAAATGTAGAATCTTGTCTTTGTAGTCTAGGAGTGCCTCCTATTGTTGCAACCAATGTATTCCTATAACTGCATCATAGACTCCTAAAATTGTAGAGTACAAGGATACCTTGGTCTTACATACACCCGGGTCCACCTCACAATCCTTTACCATCCTTCTTACATTTCTTTTCATACCACATGCCATTTCTACATGTCTAAATTCAAATTGTACATTTTATTTATGTTTAATACATGATAATGCATTTAAAGAAATAAAGGAATCAATAGCTCCTAGATCTATTAAATGACAAAATTAATACCATCAATATTACCTGAGGTTTCCAACACAGTGGACTAGTGTTCGACCTGGCGATTGTTCACCACTGCATGGATGCAATAAGCCTTTCCCAAATCCCCCACCATAGTTGAATTCTTAGTTGAGTTGGTATTACCTGTCAATTGACGGAAATCCCTCTTGTAGTGAGGACCTCCACAAGTCCAAAAACCCCTCTTAGGATCTTGGCTCCTACTACCAATTGAACCAGGAGTTGGTCTGGAACTCTGTTGGAAATAGCCAGATTGTTGGGATCGATGCTGAGGTGGTGTGACTTGGTGTTGTTGCATAGGTAGGTTTTGTTGTGGTTGACGTGTTTGTTGAGGTACCCTATGCCAATGTTCAGTTGGATGCCTATATGTTGTTCTTTGATTTCCTATTGATCACCTTTGGTGATTAAGCAGAGGAACCCCTTTCAAATTTCTATGTTCCATACTGTTTCCACTTGGTACTCTTGATCCTATGGGCCTTGTTGACTTTCTAAGTCCACTGCTTATGATCTCCTCTACAATGATTTCCCATTGAACTGCCTTGTGCAAGGTGCGAGTAATTAATATTCTAACCTTGGCTCATATGTTAACATTTAATCCATACAAAAATTTGTTCACCTTGATATTTTTTGTGTTTAAGTGATGGGAATAACAGAGTATTTCCATGAAACAAGCCTCATACTCTGGTAGGGAGTGACTCCCTTGCTTCAATGCATTGAATTCATTTAGTTTCCTCTCAAGGAACTCCTCTAGCAGGTAACATTCTCTAAATTTTTCTTCAAATAGCTCCAAAGTTACATTTGATATATCCATCCGTAATTGGATTAATAATGTCTTCCACCAAATTAGTGGGTTTCCCTTTGGCTGGAATATACCCATCTTGGCCTTCATATTTGAGGTGTAATCTCTTAGGGTAAACCACATAGCCATGTTTTCTAACCATGCTTCTACAGATTGACCATCTATGGACCCCCAAAACTCTGGAAATTTTACTTTTTCCAAATCTCGACGTACATCATTTCTTGTAGTGTTTTGGGGTACTTCATTTTATATGATAGGTCCCCCATTCTTCCATTCCAAATGGTTGATTAATGCTTCAGACATGTGTTATAATGATCTCATTAAGTTCAACACTTCTCGTGCTGGTATCTGTTCTAGTGTTGGATGTTTTCCCCATCATTGGGTGGGGAAGTAGGAGTCAATTGTTATGGTGGTGCCATGTTGTGCCCTTCAGTTTCCCCACTTCTTCTTCTACCTCTTATAACCATGGTTTACCAATGAATCCTGCCACAATTTAATATGATTATTTTTTCTTATAAGATAAAATCAAATAAATAAAAATCATAACCAACCTGGGTGGTTTTATAATTTATTGTTATGTATATATACTTCCAAAGGAAAAATCTATGCATTTAAAAATTCTTGATTATATAATTCTCCTATCAATTTCAAACATTCCAATAAGACTTAATCAAGGATACCATCAATCTACTCAACTAGTATGCTTAGACCACATCATGTCATGTAAATGGGAGAGGTGGTTGGTAGCATTATCATAACATAAACTAAGAATGTCCTTAGTAGGAACAGAGAAAGTATGTTTCCAAAGTTTTATGATTTTATGAGCTTAGATATCAACAAACACAATTAAATTAACATTTAAACCTTTTATATATAATCATTAACATTAACACATGCATATATCATCACAATTTAACATATAATTTATTATGATATTAAAATCTAACATAACTTACACTCTATGGAATAAATCCTAATACTACATCCCCTATAATGATGTGTATCAAGTGATGATAATGTGTAAAATAAAGCTATATATAAAGTAGCATAGTACTTAATAACTAATATTTCACAGCAGATGGGAATTTTGCAATCTATTGTATCTAACGTCGAAAAACAAACCAAAACATAAGTGTCACAGAGAATACCAAGTTCATTTTTTTTTCCTTGTTGAAAATGCCCATCATTAAATTCACACAATATCCCATCTGATATTTACCTTTTCAAAGGCTATCAAAATGCTATAATTTTTACAACCATATTTATTGTACATAGCTTTCTCGAATTTCATTTATATTTCATGATTAGCTTCATATAAAATTTATTTTGATGTTTAAATTATGTCATATGCTTACATAACCTTATTGAAGACTAAAAATGTATAAACTTCACAAATTCTCTTAATCATTTATGAATATATATTAATTTCTTTACACTTTTTTTTTTAATACCTACAATGTAATAGTTCTTTACACTTGTGAGTTAACATCATTTTTTCTCTGGGCGATGAAAACAAAATTTATCCTCTTTACACTTCCCCAGTTCTTTACACTTGAAGGATGGGGAGAACTATATAGTATTTTTATAAAAATTTATACTATTTTTATAAAAAAATGATGATATAAAATTAAAGATCCAATGATAGAAGAGATTAAATATTAATTCACCAACAAAATTTCAATCCTCACCACATGTAATGTAGAAATTGAAAACTCTCTGTCCTCCCAACAATAGCATGTGAAAAATAAAATATGAATTTATCAATCATAAAAATATTAGTCATAAACTGGAAAATCAATAAAGAATATTCATCTTTTCCATTTCAAAATATTGACCTCCTTCAATTGCACACTATACTGTAGGATTCAACCTAATCTCTCTGACTTAATTTTCAGATATGTTTTTTTGTTTTGTTTTGTTTTTTTCCCGCATTTTCGTTATAAAATAGATCGAAGAAGTTTGATACAAACGTGATTATATATTTTCCAACTTAGATTTATTGATAACTGCTATCACCATTTTACTAACATGGATAATATTATAGATAACACTTAGTTCCCTTCATAACTTTTATGTTCTAAAACAAAATTTGTGAATATATATATATATATTTATATATATATATATATTATATATATATATATATATATATATATATTAATTACTAAGATGTTTGTATCCCTCCAAATTCTGATTAACCATATCATTTCATGCACCACTTCACAGTTTTGGATATTTTTAAAATTCGAAACCACAATAGGGATTTCAAGTAGAAATCAATACAATACCCCAATTTCACCAAATTTGAATATGCTAATTCGCTACCCCTCAATGTCACCAAATTTGATTACACCAATATGCTTTTTCCCTCACTAGTTTTTAATTTTGAATCCTTTGAAGTCCATTGGAGGAATAAAAGCTCTACCCTTTGTTACGAATCGATTGAATTTGTGAATGCATGTACTGAGATCTATAGGAATCTAATTAATCATGGAAGTCGATTCGAAGGCTCATATGTTGCTTTTGTAGGTTGTATCTTCAAGGCCTATATGGAAGCCATTGATGCTAGCCTCCAAACCCTCGTCTTCGAATGCCATTGAACTGGATCTGGAAGCCAATGAGTGGCATGGCGAGGCTCTAGTTAGAGAGATGCATAATCTTCTACAGGACTTTCATGAAAGAAAAGGATATCGCCAGACCAGTTCATAATGGTGCAAGCGCTTTTAGCAAGAGTCAGGAGATGCTTGAATTTGCAGTTTCACTTTTGCAAAAATTGGGCATTCAGGGTGAAGCATTGTCAGAATCTATGGCACAATGACCAAACCTAATTTTTTTATTTTAAACAAACTAAAAATGAAACCATTACTGTAGGTTTTAACCCCGTACAGAAATTACCTGCATACGAATTCTAAATCACAGGAAAAATAAAAATGCGAGAGCATAACACATAAAACCCATATACACAGAGATTTCCCACTAGATCTAAAAACCGAGACTACCAGCTTGATTTTTCATTATATTCCTTTCAATGTTACAATACATATATATACATGCCGAAGCATCCAATACCATGGACCGAAAACCATCGCGTCCAAAACCATGGACCGAAAACCATAGTTAGGTTCGCCCAACCTAATATAGGGTCCAAAAAAAAATTTCTCGGGGCCCTGCCCCGAACCCCGTAGAGGGGG
>APFE030576967.1:64210-76293 GCA_000404065.3 Pinus taeda | reverse complement strand
TTTTTTGTTTCTTAACGAAAAGGATAGAGGAAGCAATATCACTTTTGGAAACAACGCTCTAGCAAGAATCAAGGGAAAAGGAGTACTCAGTCTTGATTAAAAAAAGGGAAGCATAGAATGTGATGTATGTAGAAGGTCTCAATCACAATCTACTTAGTGTTAGCTAGATGTGTGACAATGGCTATGATGTGACCTTTCAATCTAAAGGATGTGAGATCTGCAACATAAAGTATGGAAACTTAGTCAAAAAATCAATCAGAACCCACAATAATGTATATGTGTTTGACGATTCCAAAGTCAATTGTTATTTGAGAAAAACGAGTGAAGTACGGTTTTGGCACAAGAGGCTCAGGCACACGAATTTTGATAGTTTAATAAAGATAATAAAGATGGGAGCAATGAGAGGATTACCAAGACTGTCAAATCTTGATAACATAATCTACAGGACATATGAGTTTGCTAAGAAAAATATGACTCATTTCAAATATAAAGAACCCTCCTCTTCCAGACCTTTGGATCTCATTCACACAAATATTTGTGGTCCAACTAGAAGAAAAACATCAAAATGAGAGAAGTATTTCTAGTTTTTCATTGATGATTTCATGAGGCCCACTTTGATTATTCTCTTAAAAGAAAAATCGGAAGCATTGAAGCATTTCAAGAATTTTAAAGCTCAAGTAGAAAATGAGAAAGATTTAAAGATAAAATTCTTAAGATCAGACAGACGGGGAGAGTACACCTCAAGAGAGATTTAGGAATTTTGTGAAGAGCACAACATTATGAGGTAGTAATCAGTGGCTAAAAACTCGTTAGAAAAATGTAGTAGAGAGGAAGAATAGAACAATCTAGGAAATGGTCAGAGCAATGTTAGATGAAGTAGAGGTGTCTCACAACTTCTAGGGAGAAGTAGCCCAGGAAGTAGTATATCTATGAAACAAAACTTAACTTAGGCCTAATAGTGATAAAAATCCCTATGAGTTATGGAAGGGAAGACTTACATTATTTAAACACCTCAACATCTTTGGGAGAAAGTGCTTCATTAAAAGGAATGAAAAGAGCCTTGGGAAGTTTGACTCATGTGCTGACAAAGGGATATTGCTCAAATACTATATTTGAAGCAAAGGAAATAAGTGTTACAACAAGCAGACAAGGAATATTAAGGATTGCATTGAATTAATAGTAGATGAAGTAGGTTGATAACCTAAATCCTCTAAAATTAATATGAACTCAGATGATGAAGAAATCTAAGATTTGAGGTTTGTCAATCTGACTGAAATAGATTCAAACAGTGAAGGTGAGCAAGCAGACATGTCTTCAAGGCCAAAATACCCTCTAGGTATGTATAGAAAGAGGATCTTGAGATTCAAATTCTTGGAGATCAAAGATAGGGTGTCCAAACCAAAAGGAAATGTGTGGGAAGTACAAGTTATGCAAATTTGGCTCTACTATCATAGATAGAACCCAATAACCTCTGTCAATCAAGTGAAGATAAATTTTGGGTGAAAAACATGAAAGAAAAACCTAACCAAATTGAAAATAATGATACATGGTAGCTTGTTCCAAGGTTGAGGGCGAAAAAAATTATTGAAACCAAGTGGGATTTCAAGAAAAAATTGAATGAAGAGGGTCAAGTAATCAGGAACAAATCTTGTTTGGACTGCAAGGGGTATGCATAAATAGAAGGGGTAGATTTTGAACAAATATTTGCACAAATAACTCAAATGGAAGATATAATAATCTTTCTTTCTCTTATCATCCATAAGAATATCAAGGTATATTAGATGGATGTGAAATCTGCCTTTCTCAATGGATATGTAGAAGAGGATTTTTACAGTGAGCAATGAGAAGGATTTCTGATCTCGTCTGATGAAGGGTTTGTATGAAGTATCTGAATTCTTCAAGGCCATACATCATCCAAGAAGTGAGGATTGTGCCATATTTCGAGATTTTCCATGAGAAATTCATGTCCTTGTTGTCAAAAGGATCTTAAAATATCTTCAAGGTACAACAGAGTATGGACTATGGTATGCTAAGATTGAAGATTTCAAGTTGAACGCCTACACAGATGCATATTGGGTTGGAAGTCTTGATGATAGGAAGAGTACTTATGGTGTAGTTTTCTTCCTGGGTAAATGCTTGGTGTCATGGGCCAGCAAGAACTAGGGCTCTATCTCTCTCTCAACTCCTGAAGTGGAGTATATCGTTGCTTCTACCTGTTGTACATAGATTCTATGTACGAACAAAACCTTGAAAGATATACAAGTAGAGTTGTCTGATCCCATTCCAATAATGTGTGTCAATACAAGTTCCATTAGAATCTTGAAAAATCCATTCATGCATTCAAAGACTAAGCAT
Organism: Pinus taeda; assembly: GCA_000404065.3. Taxonomy (NCBI): domain Eukaryota; kingdom Viridiplantae; phylum Streptophyta; class Pinopsida; order Pinales; family Pinaceae; genus Pinus; species Pinus taeda. The sequence goes on along the minus strand of APFE030576967.1, from coordinate 73,938 downwards.
ATTCCTATCAAGTATCATTTCTTAAGGGAGCAGGTTGCAACCCACATTGTCACACTTGAATATGTACCCACTAAGGAGAAATAGGCAGATATCTTTACCAAGCCATTAGAAGGGGAACCATTTGAATATCTCAGGAAGTAGATAGGATTTTTTATTCCTCCCACCAAATTACTTCATTTCAGAAGGTGGTGGTAGCTACTCAACATGTGGAAATCATGGGAAAGTAGGTTGCAATGGTTCAAGGGGAGTGTTTGTGAAGTATTCTTTCCCACTGATGTGAAAGGGGGAGAATATTGGCATAGGAATAGATCATGCATAGCCTGAGGGAGATCTTATGATGTTGCCATCAATGCCAAATGGGGAGATTGTTGGACATTTGATGGTGTATCTGTGGTTGTGTAAGTGTTGGCATCGATTTCAAACAAGGGTCAGCCTGATGATTGAGTGTTTGGTTGGAATCCCATGGTAGATGTAGGCTTCTTGTAGAGAATCATCTCAATATCAGGCTTACTAAAGAAGCCATAAAATGATGATTGGGTGTTTGGAAGGAATCCCATGGTAACTACATGATTCTTGTAGAAAATCATCACAATATAAAGCTTACTCAAGAAGCCATAAAATGATCATTATGGTGGTTGTGAGTTCAGTTGCTCAAAGAGTCAATGATCATAAACATTTGCAGTCATCTTCCACATAGATGAAGGAATCAAAGCTTAAATCAAACCCTCTCCATTGGAAAGTGATCTGAATAATATTTCCAACGATATGCGGGAGTCCAAAAATGGACGCCTAGACCAAAAGTTATGGCCTAATAAAGTTGAGGGACATGAAGCCCTGAGCAGGTCAAGATGTATACATGTCATCATAATTGATGATATGAGCAATCGGAGATGGAGACTTTTGTGTATCAGCATAATTGGCAATATCAACAATTGGAGATTGGAGGAAATCAGAACCTCGGAGATCAGAGTATCGGAACTTCTTCAAGTGATTGAACCACATAAAATTGCGATATCGATAACTACCAATAAGCCTTTAAAAGTGCTAAGGTTTGCCAGAAGAAGAATAACAAAGGATTTCAGGGAAAAGCTAAGGATTACGAGTCCTATTCTCTCTCCTCTAGCTAGACACATGGCAGCATATGATTATCTCCGATAAGCTACAATGGGAGCTGACGTCGACATGACGTGGAAGTACGGCTGGACACATGGCAGGCACGTTTAACCATATTGGCTAGGCTAATGGGTTAGATTCAGGTGAAACATGTCACCACTAATTAGTCACCACGTGGAGGTGATAAGGTCATATCAGAGCTCAGAAATCATATTATTAAGATATTGGAACTATAGAGAAGTTGAAGTTTTGAAAAGCTTTGATATAGAGGGCTTCCAATTTTAAGCTAGCACATGGTCATAAGATCTCAATGAACCAAGGTTAGAGAGACATTAACAAAGGGAGAATGCCCCTCGACATAGTCTAAAGGATTAGCACCTTAATTCCAAGAAGCAGGTCACATCTTATGGTCCTATGATGAGAATCACTTGAGGTCTAACTAGAAGGAGATGAAAAATTGGAGGATTAGAATATCATAACTTTGCACCACCGTGAAGACTATGATATGGAATTGTTGCGATATGGAATCACTCCAATAAAGAGGTATAGAGCTTTAAATAGTGTATGGGTTGGAAAATATTAAATTGATTGAAGGCACAAAGGAGTTGGTAATTGAAAAAACGGCTAATTTTGTGGAAGACTCTACAACAAGAAATAGAGGACAACATTGGCAGCAGAAATGAATTTGAGTCCTCGAAGGAAGCAATCGACTACTTCGTGTGTATGAATGGTTGTGGTAAATAAGAATAGAACAATCGCCTTTTTGGATTGTGAAGTTTTGTGAAATGATAAATAAGCATTGGACTCTCAGAGGAGTGTGCAGGTCATCTAAGAATTAATTTCTCAGTACAGGATTTCTGTGCAACTAGAGTATGAAGAACTACGAGGACCATCTATTCTTTGGGTGTTGTGACAAGAAACTATTAGAAGACACAAGTGAGTCAAGTGAGGCAATGCTTAACTATAGATTGGTAGCTATATGACAGTGTGGAGAGACTCCCATGTGTAGTGTTGCTCAGTAGAAAAAAATCATCCCCAACAATGGGGAAGTGAGCATATGTGAGAGAGAGCAGTTCTATGAGTGTGAGAAATGAAGCAAAGAGGCTAAAGCTCCTAAGAGGAGATAGTGTAATATTGTGGCAAGAGTAGCATGAATATTTCTTGTAGAATTGTAAGGGTAGTCCTAAAGTGCAGTTAGTGAAGAGTCATTGATAGTGAAGGAAGAGTGTAGAGGAAGTGTCATTGTGAGCAACGAGATGAGATCTACTCCAAGTGAGTAGAAAAGGGTGAGTGCAGTAATCAAATCTTTGAACAACCATTGTTTGGTATTTTACATGTAAAATTATATGCCTATGCTTTTAGTTTGAAAATTGTATGAAATGTTGAGAATTCTAGGGCATTAGTATTAGTTGATTTATCTTCTTTGGTGACTTCTTGTGAATTATTTTTTCTTGATTAGATTAGGATCTTATTTATGTTAGATTCTTAGTTTTCTTCAAATAGTAACCAATGCAAGAACATAAATAGTCAAGAGACACAACATGTAGGCTATGATCAAGGGCCAAAAACTCTCGCTCTTTTAGAGGAAAACTTGAGCAACTTATTATTATAGAGATTCTAATTGACAAATACAAAGACCAAGACCATTGACCTATTAGCCAATCCAAGACCAAGGCACTAATTCTCTTGACTATCTTTAATTCTTCATGATTCTTCCTTTGCTTTGACCTTCTCTGCATCAAGACATTGTCTTTACATCACTATCTTATCAAGATATTCTCATAATTATTTCTCACTCGCATGACATTCATAGTACCGAAATGTATGACTATGGTGCACTATGAGCTGTCTCATTTTCTTCATTACCACTTAATTATAGATGGATCTGAATTCCCTTAAACACCGACCTGTGATCTACTCTTGTGGGATCAAGATTATTTTTCTGAAGTCTGAACTTTTGTTCCTTTACCTGTCATTACCACTGTGATCCAAATTACATAGGTGAACAAAAAATTCTTGAATACTTACCAAATTGTAGCCTTCACCCAAACTTTGTGACTACATTTAGGGCACTAAAATAGTCACACTGATCTTAAAGATAGTTTGAACTACTTGCTGCCACTATTCTTCTAAAATCATAGACAGACCCATTTAAACTTCATTGTGGCATCATTTGAACTTCTCTTTGTATTATTTTTTACCGAAAAACTTAGAGATACATCAAACTGTTCTATATGCTAATGTGAAAATCGTTCACTTCTATTTATAGTAGTTTGTCACATATATTAATCCGACATGAAATTATGAATATAAGTGTCTATTGAGGTGATTCAACCTGAGTTCTTACATACAATTCCGAGGCCAACATAGAAGAGGATGGAAATTTCTTGTTGTTGGAGGGATATCTAGACATATTCATAGACTCATATACATTTTTGTCTTCCCAAGAAGGGGTTCTTCATACATGACATATATTATTTGACATTAATGACCAATCCTAAGGCTCTCAAGGGGAGCCAACTAAAAACAAGATCACTTGTTCATGAAACCTATGAAGCATGGATTACAATAATATTTTTTTTCTTCATTACATCATTTACAAAAGTCTAAATTACATGTCATTATGAAGACCAAACCTAGTTACAATTTTCAACACTCCCTCTTAACTAGGGAGGTATTCATAATGGTGCTTGGTCATTCTCAATCTGAATAATTTATCATAAGAAGAATTCAGATTTGTAACTCGTTTGTATAGCATCATATCAACCAACATTGTTATATAGGAAGGCCTTTATTAATAGCTATATCTCTCCACCAGATCAAAGTGCAATGTTGGGAAGACCAATGATTTATAGACATACTCATCATTGGCTCTCTAGGAACATACACAACCCAAGTTCACTAAGGATATTCTCCATAAGGACTATTCTTGTTTTCAACTCCTAAGTCACACAAATAAAATTGGTCCTCCAAAACTAGTCTTACTATTGGATGCCCTATCTCATCCTCAAAGAGCATCATGTGCCAAATGATTACACAATCCTCCATTTTGGCCTCCTAGGTGAAGAATATAATGACATGCCTATCTCTCCTTTTCAAACCAGGAGGACATATTCCATTAAAGGAATGTACTCATTCCTATCAAAAAGGAATGTATCTAACATCCCTGCTTAGGAATTTTCCAAGTTTCTTCTAAGTAAAAAACTTTTTTTCAAGCTCCCTCTTAACCAGGGACTTATCGCAACTCCTCATGTGGAGATCCTAAAACAACCAGATGCTTGAAGAGCTCCTTCCTTTGATTTCATGAATTTATTATTCTTCAAGGAGTCTTCATCTTTGAAAATCTTCTTACATAGGGCATAGATCATCCATCACTTTTATCCATGGGTTAGTCATGTTCTTAACTCATGAGAAAGTGATCCATTATATTATCCAATTGGCTTTGCTTCATGTCATTCTGCTTTCATGAAATACTTTCAAAAGGATATTACATCCTTCTATATGGTTTTCTTGGAATTCATTCACAAATATTCCCTTTGACAGTCCTACATAAGCCCAACTAGATGTTAGTTCAAAAATAATCAATGAACACTTCAAATCAAAATTACATTTGTGATGATCTTTCACCATGACATGTTTTTGTAAGTACCAACATCCTACATCCATATTGACACATCTCCCATGCATATTCAATGTTAAGGGTATCTATATTTTTCTGACTTCCATTAGAGTCTTGACATATTTCCGGGAGACATTCTAGTCACATCTTCTTGGACTTCGAATGTTGAATTCCTTCTACCATCATTGCATATGCTTACGATCTCTTCCTATCTGTTCACACTCTTCTTTCTCAAGAGCTTCCAATCAGTGTTCCTCAACCATAGTCAACCACATCATACTTCATATGAGGAAATACTATGTTGATTTAATCTAATGCGACTTGTGCCTTCCGACATTATTTCATAGGAGAAGATTACTTTCCTTTGATCATGCTTCATAATAGAAGTAGTGATCCTTGTCACCTACAACCATACGACATGACTTTATAATATTAAATACAAGAATACATACCTTATTTACCTTTAGACCATCTAGGTTTCTTTCAGTAACTTCCTTGATTGAAAATATTTTCAGCCCCTTCATATGCTTCATCTCTCATGTCATCATACCATCATCCCATGAAGTCCACAAATTGGAGTGTCTAATAAAACACTTGCTTTATTTCAATATTAGTGAATCCTCTAATGAGGATTCCATCCTGCATATCCTTATTAAATATATGATTCCCTTTTAAACAAATGTATGATGAGACTTTTCCTTGATGAATTCTTCCTTTGATTTTTCAATGAGGTCACCAAGAGCTATATCCTTCAAAGTTGACTACTAGACATCCTTTATGTTTGCTATAGTGATTTCACAATCTCTTATTTCTAATGCTTCCATGATGCAACGATGAATGTTATTATTTATTATAACCATATCCTATAAGGTTGAGTAGCTATGAAAATAAATTTTGTAGGAAGAATATCTCAGTCGAGATCTCTTACTTCCTCTTTTCTTGGACTTTCGATCTTCATCTTCCTCCATTTATTTGGTGATATTGGATTATTTTATTTATTTTGATATTGTCCGTTTAGGACAATATATCCTATAAATTCCATAGTCTTTACTTCCATAGCATTGAATCTCAGTTATGCTCTTATTTCTTTTCTCAGGACCAAAATTTTCCAAATTTTTTTCCTTCCAGTAAATATTTGAATCCTTTAACCCTCTACACTTTTTCCCTCAACTTGTCTTCTTCTATATTGAATAGAAACCACAAGTTGTTGAATGAGGTAAATTTCTTATCCCCATGGAAATATGTTACCTTCATCATCCGTTAGTCTATTTTAGATCAACGGTGATTATCTTCTTATCATATCTCCCAGATCACATAGATGAAATCTTATGAATATATCACTTGATCCTTTGATACCTTTAATTTTTGTGTAGAATGTATCCAAGTCATTTGAACTTCTTTACCACATATTCGGAGAATATTCTTACGATTTTGTCATATACATCTCTTCGATGTCTTCAATATTGCTATATGAGGGGACCTTTCATAAGAATCCCTTTCCATGAATTCATGGGAGACCTTTCCATTGATATGTTTAATGACTTCACTTTCTTCTAGCACTATGCTTATCCTCATTTTCTATGCAAGGAATTCTGATGACCCATATGTCTTATATATCTCCTTGCAAACATGAAGTCATTTTATCAAATTGATTAAAGAATGAAAGATACTTACTTGAAAAGTGAATATGAAATATTCTACTTAATCACTTTGATGATGGTTGAAGAAGATGTATTTGTTACTTCCTTGGATGATCTTCTTCAAGGGCAAGGAGAGGATCCTTTCTTCAATGAGAGGGAACTTTCCAAATAGCTTTGAAGATGATGATAATGCCTTCTTGCTTTCAAGGTACTTCAACTAATTTGGTAGTGAATGAGTGCATATCAGAATTGTTTCTAGGGTTTAGACTTGTTACAAGATGATTTTATCTTCATATTTAAAGTCATTCGAGCTAACTTTCTTTGTATATAAATTTATGAGGCCTTTTGATGGTGATTAGAGGATTCAAAACTTTTGTCATTGTAGTGTGCTTCTTCGATCTAGGGTTTTATCCTTAAATTTCGAACTTGATATTTTTCTTTCCCAACCTTTTATTTTATGCCTTTCTTGAAACTTGATCCTTGAGTGTCTCTTTGGTTAGATGCCCTTCCTTTAACTTAAACACCTTAGCTCTAATTTCATGTTGAGAAATATAGCAAATTAGTATTAGTTGATTTCTCTTGTTTGGTGACTACTTGTGAATGATTTTTACTTCATGAGATTAGGATATTGTTTACATTAAATTATTAGGGTTATTTTCATCAAATAGTAACCAATGAAAGAACATAAATAGACAAGAGACATAGCATGTAGGCTATGAGCCAAGGCCAAAGCCTTTCACACTTTGAGAGGAAAACTGACAAATTCTTCTTATAAAGATTCCAATTGACGAATACCAAGACAAAGACATTGCTTCTCTTGACTATCTTTACTTTGTTATTATTCCTTTGCTTCGACCTTATTTTCCTCAATACATTGTCTTTACATCACTATCTTATCAATATCTTATCATCATTGTCTTCAATATCTCCCTTCTCTCTATGATGACCTTCATAGTACTAAAATGTATGACTCTGGTGCACTATGAACTGTATCATATTCTTTGCTACCACTAAACTATAAAGGGATCTGAATTCCTTTAGACACCAACCTGTGATCTACTATTGTGCCATCAAGATACTTTTTCTAAAGTCCGAATTGTTATTCATTTATTTGTCATTACCACTATGATTTCAATTACGTAGGTGAACAAAAAATTCTTGAATACTCACTGAACTGTAGCCCTCACCCAAAATTTATGATTGTGTTTAGGGCACCAAAATAGTCACATTGATCTTAAATATATTCTGAACTACTTGTTGCCATTGTTCTTCCAAAATCATAGAGGGACCCTTCCGAAATTCACTGTGGAATCATCTGAACTTTTCTCTGTATTTTTGTTTACAGAAACACTTAGAGATATATCAAACTATTCTATATGCTAATGTGAAAATCCTTAACTCCTATTTATAGTAGTTTGTCCCATATATTAAGCTAACATGACATTACAAATATATGCTTCTATTGAGGTGAGACAACATGAGTTCTTCCATACAGTTTGGAGGTCACTGTAGAAGAGGATGGCAAATGCTTGTCATTTGAGGGCTATTGAGACATATTCATAGACCCATATACATTTGTATATCCCCAAGAAGGGGTTCCTCATACATGACAAAGACTCTTTGACTTTAATTCCCAATCCCAAGGCTCTTAATGGGATCCAACTAAAAATAAAATCACTTTTTCATGCAACCCATGAAGCAAGGCTTATAATACTAATTTTATTTTCTTCATTACATCATTTATGGAAGTCCCAATTACATTTCATTATGAAAACTGAACCTAGCTACAATTTTCAATGTGAAATAGTAGAGCAGTGGGAAGAGCAGGTTGGTGCCTCTTAGAAAGTTGGTTCTTGCTAACAAAAGGGGCTCGACGCCTCCTATGAGTGGGTGCTCATGAACAAACATATGTAATTAAGTGGGTTCTTAATTTACATCTTAAACAAAAAACAAATTGGCGGTATTTTCCCTCTAATTTTCCACGTGAAAAAACATTGTCTCAAATGTGTGTTGCTCATGCAGTTGTTGCTTTAAAATGTGTGTCTAAAACATTGTTGGTTCACTATTTTGTGAATGAATTCTCTCACAGGTTAAGGAAAATAAGAAGGGCATATAAGAAAAATAAGAAAAATAAAAGAAGAGTTTATGAATTACTAATTCCACCCCCCCGCACGCCTTGCCTCTCAGCAATTCCTTATTCCAACATGGTTTTGTAGTGATCTATTTGGGATTGGACAGCTCATCACTTGGGAGTTTTATCCTGGGTCAAGTTCAAGGTCTTGGAAGTCTTCATTCAAATTCTATAGGAATAAATTTTTACAGGTTTTCCCTATAGTAGAGGTTTTCACCTTGGCTAACAACCTACATCTATTTTTCCTTTGTTTTCATTGTGGCCTTTTTATTGGAATTTTTTTTAATGGTGAACAAGAATAAATAGTGGTGACAATGTCCTAATATAAATCACAAGAAAATTTCAATAATTAAAGAGAAATCAAATACTAAATACCCTAACTGTTTTCCCTAGATTTCTCAACATGGTATTAGTGCTAGAGTTTTGAACAAAGGGAAGAAAGAAGGTCAGTTTGGCATCATCACTTCTCAAGGAGAGTAAAAACCCTAAGACAAAATTGTTGAGGCAACTAAAACAAATTTTTAGGCACATTCTATAGCCCTAATGACATAGAAAAAATCACATTACATAGTGCAAAAGAGAGATAAATTGGATGAAATTCAAGCCTTGTGCAAAAGGATCTAAGGGCTAATTTACCAGTCCTCTCAATCCCAACCGTTCTAGAAAATAGATTGAAGCATTTTGGCACCTCCATTAGCTCATAATCACTATATAAACAAAGAAAAACTATTATGGAAAGCATAAGGAGGGCTTTTTTTCAAAGATGAAAGGCTTGTTAAGCAGCCCTATGGAGGCCGCACTCACTAGTATAGGAGTGAAGTTCAAAAGTGGCAACAAAAGGACTACAAAACCTCTAAAATATTTGAGCATATTTGCATATCTAGTATGTATATTCAAGTCGCTATAGATCAGAAAATTTGTTAGAGTTCTGCAAGGCATTAACGGCTTATCTATTTGTCAACCATAATAATTCTAGACCCTTGTTAAAGATATGAAGTTTTGGTGGTATTAAGTGACATATTTATAGCCCTATAAAGGACTCATATCTTCTATTGAAGGCTCAGAATCATGTGGTATATTCTTGTGCACAAATTCCTCATTGGAAGAGGCACTGAGATAATTTCTACACCTATGCATATATTAGATCCATGATCAAATTTGTTGAAGGGATATTTTGAGTATAAAACAAAAGTACCAAAGTTCTGAAGCATAGTCTCACTATCAA
>APFE030576967.1:12867-61475 GCA_000404065.3 Pinus taeda | reverse complement strand
ATTTTTGTTGAAATTAATCATGTATTTCATGTGCTACATGTGAATAGAAATTTAATGGTGTCATTGACACTATTATGATGAAATCCCATGGTATCTTGTGATTATACATATGAAGAACCCTTAGTTCAACATGGCTACACAATGTGGAAAACAAAAATCCATTCATTAATGCAATTAAAAATTAAGAATATAAATATGATGACACACAACCATGTGTCAAGTGTCAGGTTGAATTTAAATGCACATGAATAGTGTTCATATCTATTTAATAAATTTAATAGTACAATGAGTCAAGATAATACATTGTTTTGATCTATGTTGGAGGGTTCATTGTCATAATTTGTTTGTAAATGTATACACAATAATTCCAATAAAAACTATCTTCTCATTTCTAAGTAATGCCAACTATAACAATCATGGAATCTATTGCATTCAAGGCATCTTGGTGCTTGTCTTTTCAATGGGAGGATTATATCTCAATCCATGAGAATGGAACATGATGATGTTGAGTCTAACATGTCCATAATGAAGGTTATTCATGAGTTAGTTAAGGAGAAAGAAGTTATTGGTCACACAAGTCTAGGTTCAAAAAGGGGTTTATATGGTTAAACATTATCATAGTTGATTTATAAATGTATACACAAGAGTTTTCCATGAAATACTAGGTTATCATTTCCAAGTAATATTAACTATGAAAACCAATGAAGCTATTGTTTCCAAGGCATTGTAGTGACCATCCTTGAAATGGGAGACTTCCTTAGGCCACATGAATGGAACATGTGATGCCCAATCCAGTTTGTCCACCATGAAGTGTGATTCATGATGAGGGGGTCAAGGAGAAATAAGAAATTCACTAAGAGAGTAAGAATCTAAACTCTTAAACTAATCCAATTATGTATCTACAATGCTTGGATATCAACAATTTGCTGGCAATTTTTCTGCTATTTCAACATATATTAGGATTTTGGATATAAAGTAACAAGGTGACCATTATAAGCTAATTGTTACCATGGACAAATATCCTAAAGATTCACAAGTCAAATTAACATATCATAAGCATATTTGCCGAGAACCATTGGTAATTCATTGAACCAACACATATGATCATAATAGCTTCAAATTAACATCTAGGAGGGATATATCTGCCATTAATAGGTTAGTTATGAACCAACAATAGGTCTCAAGGTCTAACATGGGAAGCACCCAATAACATGGATATTTTAGATGGATAATTTCATCTCCTTGACATTTAAGTTATAATTTTACCATTTCTTTGCTGAATTTTTTGTGTGAGTCATATATGAGTCTTCAAACCCTCCCATACCATCAATGCATGTATCTACAATAACCATGTCAAATTTCAATGCATGCAAGCACAAACTAAAAAAAAATCAACGTTGGCCCCTTTCGCAGGTCACTCTGTGTGGGGTCAATTAATTAAAGAATAATTTAAACTAATTGGTAAATGTTAAATGGTGTATTGGTACTTAGGGGTATGCCTACAACAAGTAACAATAAGCTTAACATCAATGATAATTGGTTCCTAGCTAGCCATAATGTTTACATTCATGGGGACTCATATCCTTAAAAATTGGATGTAGGAGCATAAGAGAGATATAATAATTTATGTGTGATTCATTGAGGCACCATTACTTTTCATATAATTGATGTTGGTAATGATGACAATGTTGATGATTATGATGACAATAGTGATATTGATGATGACGATGATGATGACGAATGGTGTAGCCTCCTCATCCCCCCATTTTGTATTTCTTCATATAGTAGAGGATATTTGTTCTTGTTTGTAGAGAGGGATCGAAAAATCCATAAAAGAGACATGAGATTAAGAGGAAAATAAAGTTTGAGGCATATCCAAGAAGAAATTCGAAAAAGATCATGAGGACTGGTGCAAAGAATATTAGAGTTTGAAGCGTAGAACATGAGCTCAATGACTACATTGGTCCCACTCAGTTAGAAAGATATCTAGAAGATATTTCCAGTGGTATTCAAAAGTTTGAAAATGGCCTCCTAGATCATGAGATAGAGCCAGTCAAAGTTGGAGACCAAAAGTCAGATATCACAGAGCTAAAAGGCATTTGGGTGAGCCTTTGACATGTAGCCAAAGTTGGCTTAAGTCCCAAACTCAGTGGCTAAGCTAGAGAAGCCTCTATACAAAACCCCGGGAAGACATGGTTGACACGTTAACTGTGGAAATCAAGTCTATTAGCCATAGGTGGAATTCCATTGGCCATAGGTGTATCCCAACAAGTAAGGTCCACCTAGTAGTAACACTCGATGGTGTATCCCAAAGGGACAATGAAGAGAACATATGAAAAAGTGACAAAGATAAAAGACAAATCAAAGGGAGTCCACCTCTGCATTGTATGCAAAATAGCTAATTAATGAAAAACTATTAGTATGGATCTCTATCATTCCTAGGGTAGCCTAGTCCCAAAAGCATTTTGGGAGGGTATAGCATGGTGGATAAGATGACGCTAGTTCCTAGAATGGTCAACGTCAACTATGGGGTGTGACTAATCAATGACCATGATTTACTCTAGGGGGTCGAGCCTCGCTCCTAACCCTATTCAATCACCTTGCCAAAGTATGCAGACCACACCTGCCACCAAAGCGCCAACACATAACTGATGCCAGCAACCAAGCATGATATTTTAGGGGCCGAGGGCATCTCTCCTTCACTTCTCGTCCAACCCGGTGGCTCCATGTGCTCTTTCCAAACATCTCCCTACTATTTGTTGCGGCACATCCATGAATCCACCATGGCTCCTACCTGTAAAATTATCACACGCTAGCCGTTGGAGTTCAAATTTGTTTCAATCCTACCATGTTCCTTTGTCGCTTCTCCTATGCTTGACCGCGTTCAATCATCAGGAAGTGCAGAGCACTTCTAGCACCACTATGCCCAATTTATCTCAGCCACTAGGTAACCTGTAATCCCCCATCATTCAATCCTTTTCCTTATGATAAAAATGAAGAAGAAAGTGCCCAAAATCCCTAAATCTCGAGAAATAAAACCCTCTCATCATATCGATCCTTTTATGCACACAAAAGTTGAAATGCATGACTCGTTCTACTCTTACCACCAATCCAACCCATGTTTTAACTTGTATGATCATTACGTGAAAATTGAAGACACATTTCAAGTCGTAAAGTCAGGCTCATATCACAAAATTTCTCCCATAGTATACCATTTTCTTGAATCTGTTTCTTGGCTCGTAGATTCTTATATTAAATAAAATAATTGTTTTTGTATCCTCAACTGGAGAGAAAATTATGGAGGTCATGCAAAAATTAAGTCAAAATTCCCTCATGTAGCCAAAATCTCACAAACCTGATAGGTTCACCAAAGCTACTCTTTTATATGCTTATAATGAGCTCTCACCTAGAGAACAACAAATATTCCTCCAACTAATTCTAACTCTTGGTAATCAAACCATTCCCATTGTTGATAGATTCCATGTTTCTATGTTTTTAGAAGAAGTGCAACCCATTCTAACCATTATTTCCTTGCTTTTTGGAGAAGAAGAAACTACTAATGTTACCAAAGCCACCATAGTTTTCCTACACACAATGATGCAACCAGACATCATCTTTTACATACCCTTTTTTTTAGCAGAATCTATAAAATTCAAGTTAAAACATTTTCTTGATACTTCTTAGTTAAGATATTATTCCATGTTAGTCTATATTTTTGTGTATTCTCATTTAGTTAAATTTGAATACTTGGGCCTAATTATTATAGATTCTCATAAGCAGAGAAAGCCTATATTTGATTGGGACAATGCCTTAAAAAAAGGAAAATAATGAGGGTTTATCCCAGTTCATTTCCACTTATATGACCACTTCCTACATGATTATAAACAATCTTCCCCCTCCTACGATCCTACCCAAGAAAAAAGAAATCATGCAGCTCAACAAAGATAACATGGTGGGCTACTGGTACTTGTTTGAAGAATACACTGTGATTAGGGCTTGTGGGTGAGAGCTTCCCCCATATCACTTACCTACTTTCATGCCCATGATAAATTTTTCCCTAGAATTCATCAGACGTAGCCTTAATGTTGATCCAATCCATTTCATCCATGCCAAGAAGGGTCACATGTTTAAGTAGGGTAGGTGGGTAAGTCCCTTCATTATTAATTATGGCCAAGGTTTTCAGTAGGTATAAGACATGTTGAAAGAACTTAATTTTGAAATGGGAGAATTATGGTGCTATGATCCTCATGGTGTTATATAAAAAATGAGAAAGGATATTAACGCTTCTACTTAAGAGCATGAATATAGACCTAAACCTAAATCGAAGGATAATTTAGATTCTTGGCCCATTAATACAGAGTTGGAGATTGAAACACCAACTTCAAAGGAAAAGACTTAGAATAGGAGCATGCACGAGGCTAGAGATAATCGAAATAGAAGAAGCACCATCCAGCAAGAAGGCCAAGATCTGAGATCCATTTGAAGAAGAGGTTGAGACTTGATTAACCAAGAGGAACCTAGACCAACCAGGCTTCCAGGTATCTATAGAAGACTCCTAGCAAATTGCAATATCTACTTCCACAGAGGTGGCAATCTTGGGATCCTTGGGAAGTTCATCCACAATAGGTATCAAAGGGGAAGAAGAAAAAATAATGGAGGAGAGAAACAAAACATTCAGAGGAAATGATGTAATAGTTGGCTTCACACGCAGTGCCTTATCATACTAGGATCCTAGCTTCCATGGACCTAGAAAGGAACAAAATGAAATTCTCTTTATATCATCCTAAAACATAGTCCCTCCCATTAAGGTCATAATTTAGGACTAAGATCTACCACTAGACATGGCTAGAATCCCATTAGAGGATCAAATAAATTGTCACGGGCAGGATAGAGAAATGCTTTATAGTGATATAAGTAAAGTACCTCTACTATCAACAAAGCTGAGAAACTATTAGAAAAATATGCCATCATGGTAAAGCAAGAGAAGGCCAACTCTCGATCCCCCCACTTGCTAAATGAAAACTACTAAGAATTAGTTATCAAATTGGGGGTAAATCCAGATGATAAAACTGTTATGGGGGCCATCATTTAGGGCTCACAATCTAAAATAAAGGATCTGAGGAAAAAATATGAAAATGCATGCATCTTAGCATGTACAGTCTAAAGAGATGGCCCAGGTGGAGAGTGAAAACTATATCATGGACAAGGAATTGATAGAAAGATATAGTGAGGTGGTAGTTCTCATGCAATAGAAGGGAGAACTTAAGAAGAAAATTGATTGTCATAGTTGTGTTGTAATCATGCTAGAAGACCCACATAATTCCAATGAACAATTGACCTAGACCCTAACTAAGTTTTAGCTTTTAGAGGCAGAACTCAAAAAGGTGCAGGTTGATCTGGATAATATCCAATAGACTCTCACACAAAATAAAAAGTAGCTAGAGACAACTAGAGGTAATGTGGATAAAATCAACAAAAAATTGAAGACTGCAAATGAGGCAATTATTGAACTGAAAAGAAATTTAAAGGTTAATACAACTCTCATAAAGGACCTCAAATTATTTATCCTGTTGACCAAGGAGGAAGATGGTAAAAATATCGAGATAACAAAGAAATTCATCAAGTACCTAAATGACAAGCCAACTAATGAGTTGAGGAAAATGGATATTATTGACAAGACAAGGGGCATCATTAAAATTTCCAAGATGATTTAGACAAAAGAAACTAGGGACAAACCTTAGGAGTGTTTAGGTAATTTACTGAAATATGTAGCTACATTTGACTCAAATTTTAATAGAATACATAGAGTTGTATTTCCCAATTGTTGGTACATTCTAGCGATCCTAGTCCCATGGGAGAATTATCATCAAATGTTGGTGGAAGAAAAAAGAAAGGAAAACTCTTCTCATGAGAAGACTTCAACCCTCAAAGGGAAGACTATTGAGTCAACTATCTACAGAGGGAATTCCAACTATTATGGTTGGAAAAAAAATAAATTGTTGCGAAACCAAATTATACTGAGCTCACCAATTTGAGGATAGCTTATCAAAACTTCTTTCGCTCTCCTTTGTAACCTAGTATTGTGGGAAAAGTGTGATCAGTTTGTTAAACTACGACAAGTCTGAATCATAGAGCTGGGATCCCTTCTAGCAGAACTCACCCTCTAGCAATGAAGATATTTTGGTTGTGTCAATCATGACACCTTATGTTATTTTTATAGTAAATATTCTTTTTCAAGAATGGAATCAAATTTTTTATGCAATAATTAATACAACTATGTTAGTAGCACACTCAAGTTGTTTTGTGGGGAGACAATTACAAGATTCTTTGGGGAAAATATTTTGTAAGGGGTTCAAAATTTTGGAGGGAATCCTATAAAGGGTATGAAGAAATCATTTAGAAGGGTTGAAATTTTTTGTTTCATAGGTTGTTCTAATCTGCAAGTACGGAAATTTTTCGAGATCTAGATGATGTATGGTATTTTTTTGAAGATTAATAAAGAAGTTTGCTTGATTCCAAATGTTGAAAGTGTGGTATATACTTCCTTCTATGTTTATATTTTTGTATGTTTTATTCTTCTTAGAAATTGTGTAGATTTTAACTGATGGATTTAATTTTAGAATTATAGATTCATCTATGCCATGTTTTGTTGTATGGTCTTTATGATATTTGAGATGGAAGTCCTTTAAATGCACTACCCCTTTTTTGAATTTCATTCTCATCACTTGTTCCATGTTTATATTGGAATTTAATCCATAATATTCTAATATTAGCCCTACATATTAATTCCCCTCCTCTATGTTCTACTTTCCACCCATGTTGCAATGATCTATGGAGCTACATTTTTTGTGTGTAGGCCACCAGACCCAAAAATTAATTCTTTAAGGAAAGAATAATCACTGTGTGTTTACTAGATCAATGTTTGGAATAGATATCTAAATTAGTTTTATGCATTTATATGTAATTCTGGAGCATTATAGATATATCTTTTGAAAACTCTAAGATTTCCTAGGAACTGACTCCTATTATCAACCTAGGGTTTGTCTCTAGGAACCCCAAGAACTCTGACGATGTTAAAGATAATGTAGATGAAAACGATGACAACAATGACAATGATGGTGATGAAGATGATGGTTTTAATGAAGATGAAAAAGATGATGGTGATGATGACAATGTTGACGATGACGACGATGAAAAAGATGACAATGAAGGGTAATAATTTTTCTCAAATGGAAGGGTAAGGATTTTTCTCAACCTCTAGACTAAGAAGTGCATTATAAGCTCGCAACTCGTAAATAGTAATAAATAATTTCATCTCCTTGGCATTTTAATATGATATAATTTTTTCATTTGATTGTTAAATTATTTCTCTGAGTGGTATTTGAGTCTCAAAACCGTCCCACATCATCAATGCATGCATCTACTATAACCAGGTCAAATTTTAGTGCATATGAGCATAAACTGAAAAAATTTCAATGTTAGCTCCATTCTCATGTGACATCATGATTATATTAACATAATTTTGCAGCCCTCTAGAAATCAATTCACTAAAAATTAAAAATAATAGATAGTGCAAAACAATAAATTATGTAATCAACTGGTAACACTTTCAGACGATGATGATGGTGGTGAGAATAATGGTGACATCACATCTCAAGTCACATCATGACTAGCTCAAGAGACTTCTTCATCCCTCATGACAAATCACTAGCTCCTTAGTGACAACAAAATATTATCATTTGTTATTACCATGTTTGCCTAATCAATCAATTAAAACTATCTTTTGACACCTAAACATTATTTTAGCCAATTTTGTAAAAATCAGTATGTGATCCCCTTGTGGTAACTTTGTTCATTGGAAATCATGGGCTGAACTTACTTATTTTGTGTGTGCACCCCTTTCCAAGTTGGGTCGAACCACCAACATGTCGCACCAATGCCCTGGCATGCCCAGCTGTGAAAATTAGTCTACACAAATAATTAGCTCATAAATACAAAACTATAGATATTATTATTTTTTAGTACCATGTTACATAATCAATCAATTATAAACAGAATTTTAACACCTAAAAGTTATTTTAGTCAATTTTCTAAAAATCATTATGAGAGACCCTTGTGGGAACTTTGTTCATGGGAAATCATGGGCTGACCTTATTTTTTGTGGGAAACCCTTTCAAAGTCTGAATGAACCAATAAATCATCCTACGGGTGCACTTATCAGGTGGGTTCCTTGGCATGCCCAATGCATGATGCCCCATGGGCGCTCGGGCACACTGCCTTCATGTGGGCATGCCTGTGGTGTATGTGTTCACCCTACTATGAAAATCATTCAACATAAATTATTAGCTCATCGAGGACAACAAAAATGATCATTTGTTAGTAACATATTGCATAATCAATCCATTATAAACTGATTTTTAACACATAAACATTAATTTAGTCAATTTTATAAAATTCATTATGGGGTCCACTTATGGGAACCTTGTTCATGCATAGTCATTGTTAAACCTTATTTATTTTGTATGAGCGCCCCCTACCAAGTCAGGTCGACCCTCCGACTTGTCACATAGGCTTAGAAGAACATATGGCTCTAATCTTGGCTCAAGATTCATTGTATCAAACATGGTAAATCTGTTATCGTGCTCAATGATAGTTCTACCAGGGTCAAGTTCATGGATTCATAGTCTAAGCCATTTGACATGGAACACATCTATTTTGAAGGATTCAAAGTCACACTCAAGTATATCATGCAAATACCCATAATACTGATTTTCAAAGACTTTTGGATGTTTGTTACCTATAGAGGCATCATTTATAACTCAAAATACTACGTTTATCCCACTATCATAAGTTTTCATCTTTTCATCTAACCTTTTGATGTGAAATTTGTGGCCATCACACCACATTTGTTTTGTGGTGTTTCAACTACAATACATCAAAAACATTAAAAAAATGTAGTTTAAATAGATAAGCATATTTATACTTGCAAAATTTGCAAATTAAGAAAAAAACATGACATATGCATCAATATAATTATAAAAAAACTAAGTGGTATGGGTGAATATGCTTGCCTGATAATCCTTTAAACCATTGTTAAATCAATTTCCGTATGTGTAAGATTGGTATTTCCACTATGTTGAGATTCTTTAACCAATGTAGACACACGATACCATGATAAACAACCATTATTATATTGTTTGAATCCTTCAATACATACCTTCATCAAATCAAGAATGTTTGCAATGTAAAAATGTATTGCATCCCACTCTTGACCGACTGTATTAAAATAAATCAATTCACATATATATAATTAGTTACCACCTTATAGCTTCATAATAATGGATTATGATGGAAGACTAAAAATTAAATAAATATAATATACATAAAAAAGAAGAAGTCAAATGTGTTATAAATAAATATTATCTACTTCCATCTCATTTTTCTAATTCTACCCTTCCCTAATAGGTGCTTCCCTTCAAATTTGTCCATGGAGTTGATATCCCAAATGTGATCCAATACATTAATACTTTTTCCTATTTCATGACTATATTTATGAATATAAACCATGGTTTGATATACCATATATCCCTCTACCATAGAACCCTCATGACGTGCTCTTTGTCTAACCAAAGCCTTCAGTAGTTTCAAGTGCCTCTCAACCATCCACATTGATATTGGGTGTATAGGTCCACACTTTTCAATCTCCTCGACTTGGTGTATGAGGTAGTTTCTGTGCATTGAAAAATGTTGGAGGTAGATACTTTTGGATTTCACACATTAGATGAGGAATTTGTTTCCTCCAACACTTAATATATTCTTTATCGATTTCTTTAGATGGCAACCATATACAAATGAAGCAAGAAAATCAAAAGTTTCAACAAAAAAATTATATGGTACATGATGACAATTAAAACAAATGTAATAAAAAATATGTGACATGATAAGTTATTGAAGAAATAACACTTTTCACATAAATCTCCACTTACCTCATGTATTTGCCGAGATCATATATAACATGTTTGACATTGTTGTAAACATATTTTGGGAGAGATAGAGGTATAACACATTGTAAAACAAATATGGTCAATCATTATTTTTTCCCAAATTAGTAGACAAAAAATCACTAATTAATAAGATGTTTCATCGATGTATAAATATATACACCAAAATAATTACCTTAATTAATGTACTCCAATCATGAGTTTTTACCCCACCTAATTCACCTTTATTTGTTAGGATATTCTTTATGTTTGAATAAAATCCAGTTGGAAATTTAATGTTTTCAATAACCTCTTTAACATCCTTGCTTTGTTTATCTATCAATAACCATGGAAGGGAACTTATATTTTGGCCTTCTCCAACGCTATTTGAATGAGTCGCACTTTGCAATGAATGATTGTCCTCCATTAAAAATCTTAACAATCTTTTATTTATCTCTCCTTACATCTAATATTCTCCATAAGGTCTCTGGTACATTCTTCCCGATGTGCATTGTATCAAACAAATGAACAATTTTTAGGTTCTCATAGTAGGGGAGTCTATTGAATTGCTCAGGATAACTTTTCATTCCTCATGGAAGTGCCCTATTATTAATTCCTTGATGACCTACAATGTGAATCATAGTTAAAGATACTATAAGAAAAATATAATCCAAACATATCATGTATATTGATACATAGAAAACTCTATCCATACCTTGAGAGACTCTATTATATTGCAACTTCCGTGCATGGGGTGTCATTCTCCATGGTCTTAATAAAGTCTCCTCTTTCCCATTGTAAATTTGTTTTCGGTACTTCGTTACATAAGGTTCTTACAAAGGAAGTTCCTATACTCATCTAACACGTATTTTTCTAAGAAACTTGAATGGTGAGATATGATCTTAGGACCACAAACTAGACAAGCAAATTTACCCTTTGTTTCAAGACCTAAAGAGATGGAAAAAATTTTATATCAATTATTTTAAGTATGTATAATGAAGGTGGAACTATTTAAAAAGCATACATAAAATGAACTTCATAAAATTAAGCATTATTAAAGTGCAGGGTAATGTTATAACATACCATAGAAATGTGTTTTCCCTAGGGTATCATGAATTCTCTATACAAGCATTGCATGGAATTCAAATTCCCTTTATGCATCTACTCGTCTAGAGATATCATACATACTAACACTATTCCATAAATCCAATAACTCCCTAATAAGAGGCTCCATATGTATAATCATATCTTTAACCTGGTACTTACATAATTGGTTGAAGATACAATACATAATTATGTTGAAAATGAAATAAGAAAAGTCTCAAATTTGAATTTTCCCTTAACTAAAATTGAGGAAATTCGAAATTGAATATTAGTAGACAGCTTGAGGAGTTAACTAAGGTGACATGGAACTTATCACTGAGTTAAGAACACTCAATTCACATTAATGAGTTGAGGTTCAACTTACTTGTGTTCATTCCTAAGAAATATTACTCTAGCCCAGTTAATTCAAGTTAAGGACATGAAGTTTAGTTGTGTTCATTGGGTTCCTAAATTTTACAAGCCTAGGTTGGGTTAATTTTAGTTGTATCAATTTAATTTGAATTAAATTGAGTTATGGCAGTTAAGCTAGTTCTAACTATTGGAGGAATTAGTGGAAGGTCAAGTTGTGGAAGTGGAACTTCAATCACTCTCAGTGGTCATCTAGATAACTAATCAATCAACCTAAATTAACTCATGCATGAAGAGAATTTGAGTTACCCAGTTGATATTGGAGTTCCAGGGCATTGTAATATTAGTTGTAAACTATTCCATGTTGTACAAGTGGTGCATGTAGTCAAAGAATTGAACTTAAGTAATTGCATAATCCAAATGAGGGAGTTTCCTAATTAATTGGGGCCTAATTCCCAAGGGAATAGTGCAAGGAATTAGGAGTTTGGGAAGGCTTGAAATTGGCTAAGTATTGGACAGGTTTAGTCTGTTAGCTAGAGGATAGAAGATACAGGTATAGG
The DNA here is from genome assembly GCA_000404065.3 of Pinus taeda. NCBI lineage: Eukaryota > Viridiplantae > Streptophyta > Pinopsida > Pinales > Pinaceae > Pinus > Pinus taeda. Next base: position 49,483 of record APFE030576967.1, on the reverse strand, counting down.
TTGTGCTTAGGCTTGAGCAAGGATATTATATTCATATAGCTTCTTTGATTAATGCAATATAGATAGTAAGGGGTTTTGAGTATTTGATTTCCCCTATATAAATCTTTCTGCATGTGTGATATTTCCTTTTCCATGTCTATGATTCTTGTTTTAGATGGTGAATTAACTTCTGTAGATGAGTAGAGTAGCTGCAAGTCTTGTGATTTAGTAATTTCATGAGTAGTTTTGAATCTACACATTAATTTCTACATCATATCAAAGTTGGAATCATTATAGAGAAGATATTTCAAAGTTGTCATTGTAGAATATTTGAATTTTAATTTGAATATCAGTGTTGTAGGTGTTCTTCAGGACTGAGAAGATGGATTTGAATGGACTCAGGCTCGAGTATGCCCTTGAGGGAAGTTCAAGTTATGTTGCATGGAAGTACCACATGGAGGAAGTACTAGAGGATAAAGGGTTGAAGGAATTCATTGATAATGATATTTTGAAACAATAGTAGCTAATGCCCGGAATCTAGCAAACTGGAAGAAGTGTGTTTCCAACGCAAGTAGGATCATATTGGAGGGAGTACGAGACTGCTGGGACAGGGTCCCCTAGGGCCAATTTTGGGGTTAAAAGCCCAAGTTTTGGGGTATAAAGCCCATGTTTTTATATGTAAAGTGTAGAGTCTCCAAAATTTGTGGTCACAGAGTGCATATATGTAAAGTGTCATAAAGGGTTTCCACCCTTATTTTATGTAAGTTGTGTCGACTTTAGAAGATCCATCCACCCATGGTCCGCAGACTATGGAATTGTATAAAAACGATAGTCTTAGAGGAGTCTAAGGTGGTGAATTCATAGATGGGTTAGTAAGGGCTAAGAGTGAAGATTCTTAGAATATAAAAAAGGCTCTGCAACTGTGTGTGCAAAGGCCTAGGGTAGAAGTCTAGAGATGAGTGTGTGGACCCTTGCAGCTAAGTGCATAGGGTAGTTAGAGTCTGTAAGAAGATTTGAAGTACTAATAAAGAATATTACTCTGGAAATATTAGTGTTTCATCAATTTAATTCTGTATGAATAAATGCGCTTACATTATGCTGAATAATGATTTCATGATTTAATGTTGTATTAATGCACAAATCTATATGTTCGACATTATTATCTGTACACAAGTAATAATATATGTCTACGTGAAGAACACATTAATGCATATTGAAGTTATCAGATACTTAGGCTGATCTGGGTAAATATGGAAGTAAGAGTAATTATAGAAGCATGTAAGTGGTTGATTTTCCTGGTTAGGGTCTGTGAACGACAGTCATAGACCTTCACAAAGGTCTAGAGGACGATTAAGATAATTATATTGATAATCCCTAAAAGGTTTATCGATCTGCACAAAGATAGAGTTAGGGAATAAAACAACATCACTACCATCTCTAGGTGTGGAAACTTGGTTACAACATCACCCCATATTGCTTCGGGTGAGACTTCAACCCGTGCTTCGCAAATTGATGTCAAAAGGGCCAATAGTGTATGGATTTGTTTGGCTAAGATAACGCTGAAACTGGGTTAGGGCCCACGAAGCCAACAAATGGTTCCATTTCCTGGACCGAGATCTACGTAAAGAGATGTGAGATGTCACATGATTGGATTATGGATAAGAAGGAAATTGAAGACTGGTTGGATAGGAAGGTCCACGTGTTCACGATGTAGGAAAATAGAAATCCATGATTGGCGAAAGAATAGTGGTTGGACAGATACCTATACAGAGAAATACATGAAATCTTCTTTTCTTCCTTCCTGATTGTATTATACGAGTGGATCGCTAAATTGGTAGACGACAAAGGGAGTTGGAGGCTTGACAATCAGATAGTGTGGACCCCGGAGTTAGTGTGGAGAGTGGAAGCATACGAAGATAAAACCGTACGCGCTCTTGATCACTCACTTGATTGTACCATACGAGGATTCAAGACATAATTTTCAATCGATAATTGGGTCAGTTACAACGAAGAATAGCGCCACTTCTTCAAGGGACCGCAAGGTAAGTATTTAAGGTCTTTAAATACTTGGATTAAGATTCTCTTATGTGAAAAGTGGGTTATGCAGTTACCTTGATGTTCGGAGCTACATGAAGTGGAAAGATCTTTAGGGATAGAGGGAGAATAGGCCTTGAATATAGCACATTGATCGTACCTCTTCTAAGTGACGACAAGGAAACAACACATGCTTCACCTCAAAGTTCTATTTAGTTAATAAGATGTGGGTTCCCACAAATACCCCATCCAGCCACCCCACCTCCGCATTCACCTCCACAGCATACACATTCACCCACATCGCCACCACCTCTACCACTGATCAATATGGAAAATGCAGTAAAGTTTCCCATTTTCAAGGGTTCGGGAAATGAGGACTTGGATGAGTTTTGGTTCATCGCGAAGGCCATATGGGAGGCTCAGGGTATAGTAGATGATCAGATGAAGAAAGAAAGCTTGGTCAATGCTTTACAGAATGTGCACTAACATGGTACATTAAGTATTACATTGATAAACCAATGGCCTCATTAGCAGATATTCAGATCACACTTAATAAGGCAGTTCAATAGGCCTAAGTCTAAAGCACAATCAATTGTGGGATTCAAGGATATCATGATGAAGCTTGGTGAAACACCCTGGGATTTGGATCAGAGATTGAAGTGGATGATCCACAAAGCTAACATGAATCGTATGGATGGGTAGCATCATGAGTGGTGTGTGGCTTCACTCTTGCTCATATGAGGGTTTCTTTATCACAGCAAAATATTGGGACCCAAGCGGAAACCTTGAAGATTATGATGAGATTGCATGAGACATCGATGCAAGATGCTAATTTTGGAGTTCATCAAATTCATGTATATTTGCAGAACCTTTCAGTAGAGTTTCAAAATTTGAAGAAGGATAGACTAGTTTGGCCAGACATGTGCGAAGAAGTTTGGTGCCTGAAATGAAAAATTCAGGGGCATGACAAAGATCATTACCCAGTCTTCACAAATTATGTTGTAGCAGGAGGGCCGATGCCTCTGAGGCTAGAAACTCAATTAGGGCCAAGTATAGTGCCCACGCTATGGTTTGTTATCTGTCAGGTAGCTAGAAAACATGTGACAGACAATTTTCACCTGTTGCAAAAATTTGTACAGACATTGCAACAACGCTTCTGCAAATTATGTCAATCGGTGGGTCATGATGAGCATAATTGTCGTAGCTATAAGCTAATGATGGATAGAACACATGCATATATACTGCAGGAAGAAACTCAGCCTCTAGATCAAGGCATTGGGGGAGTGCGAGGAGAATTTCAGGGGTGCGGGAGAGGCCGAGGAGGAGGAGGACCTAGTAGAGGTCGAGGACATGTGATTTTCCACAATTGTAGGGGCCAAGACACTACGCAATAGAATGCATGAACCTGATGTGACTATCATGTAGATATTACACTTAGTTTGACCACACAATAGAAGATTGCCCTATATTAGTAGCTAAGATACGTGAAAAAGGGGTGAAGCTGCAGTAGCCTACCTAGAATCTATAGATGATGAGAGCTGAACCCCACAAAGATGATCCTAATGTTAACATCATGCTGTGAAGTGGAATTATGACTGGCGAAGATGAGGGAAAGACCTAAAGAAGGTGAATGGGTCTGCAAAGCCCTAGAAAAGGAGGTCGGGTTTGATCTAGAGTGCACATGGGAAACATTTATGGAAGCAAAGAAAATATTGGCTCAGGATTCTACCTTAGGATGTCAGGATAAGCAGTCTAAAAAAATGGACCCATCCATGCATACTATTTTTTCAAAGACATGTATGAAGCTGCTTCAAGATATTAAGGACGTAAAGGGATTACAGGAGTTGATCAATAAATGTGCTGGTAATACTCCTAATGGACTGCACTTGGTCAGGAAAATTGGTAAGCATAAAGCAAGAATGGGAAGTGAGATGAGACTCTGCAGAAATAGGAGAATATGAAATGGACTAAGTTATTTTGGATCTAGGGTCCAACATGAATGTTTTTCCTAAACAAACATGGGAGAGAATGGGTAGACCTTCACTACAGCAGTCCCTTATTCAATTGAGGATGATGAATCAACAAAATATTATCCCCATGGGAAGGTTAGATGGAGTGACAGTCGATATTGAAGGTGCAAGTGCATTGGCCAATTTTGAAGTGATAGATATTGTGGATGAGAGAAATCCCTACCCTCTACTCCTCAGGATCGACTGGGCTATCAACATGAACGAGGTGATCAATTTGAAGAAGTGAACAATGTCATTTAAAAGAAAATCGCTCTGTGCAGTAGTACCATTGGACCTTGCAAAACGACCATGCTATACTAAACGTGTCTGCGATTACAAAAGTGATGATGATTTGGATGATATTTATAAGATAACAACATGAGATCAAGATTGGGAAAATCTAATAGTTGATGGACGTATTGCATGGGATGCTAAAAGCTCCTACACATTAGATTCAAATAAGGAATTGGAACACTAGTAGAATATATTGCACGAAGTCTCTACGCTACGTTGTAACATGATGACCAAATTGTTACGCTACATATCATCGGAGGTAAGAAGTCTGCCTTACTATAATGGTTTGATTGAAGTTGATAAATTTCTAGATGCATTTGAAAGGGAAGTGTCGTAGAAGTATTGCTTCCAAGCCTTGGACTTCGTGCTACGCCTGCAAGATGGTGGGGTATGCATAAAAACAACTTCGATGGATGGTGCAAATATAGAAGAATGATGAGGGTGTGGTTTGGTCACCCAAAAGTATGATTGACAGAGAAATACGATGGAAGGAGTGGCCTGTGTGATCCCTTAGCAAAATGGACCGATTCTTATGGAGTATAATCGCAACCGAAGTGGATGCCTCTATTTTGTCACACCTTGGATGTAATACCTATGAATTGGTACCTAGAGATAGAGCTCCACCATGGCACAGGTGAATGGCATATTTTGAGATATGGATTCTTGATGACATTCAGCTTTGAAAATGGATTTGAGTGCATTGATGAAGCATTGTAGGAAGTCAAAGTAGTGATCTTCAAAATATTGTAGGATCCCTTGGATTTGATTCAATAGGATTGGACCACCTAGCTATGCTACACGCTGGAGTGCTCCAATGTGACTGCTAAATAGGAAGACAAGGATCCTAAGAACATTAATATCCATGAAACAAAAGGTCATTGTGAGGTTGAGGGGTCGTAGCTAGAAAATCCATATATCACAGCATGGCTAAAAATGAGACAAGTGAACATTGGGACAGAGTTGGAGACGAATTTTTCGAAGATAGGGGACTACTGGGATGATGCTACGGTGGATAAGGTCACTGTATTTCTCCTCTAATACCAGGACATTTTCCCTATGAAGTTCTCAGAATTAAAAGGGATAATAGGGGACCTGGGAGTTATGAAAATTATGTTGAAACCAGATGCAAAGTTGATCAAGCAAAGGCCTTACCGCCTCAATCCAAAGTATAAGGAAAAGGTCCACTTAGAGTTGGATAAAATGCTTGCAGCAGGTATTATTGAACTAGTGGAAGAATCTGATTGGGTGAGCACAATAGTAGTTCACAAAAAGAAGCAGAAGGATGAGATAAGGATATGTGTAGATCTTAGGAAGTTGAATGACACTTGCATGGATGATCCTTTTCTGACTCCATTCACCGATGAAATGTTGGATAGTGTAGGAGGATAGGATGCATATTCATTCACTGATGGGTTCTCAAGGTACCATCAGATCAAGATTGTACTGAAGGATAGAAGTAAGATGATATTCGAAACCAAGTGGGGATGCTTTCAATATACTATAATGCCTTTTGGACTGAAGAACATGCCGATGATCTTTTCACACATAGTCATCACGATGTTGAAGGACTTAATTCATACTTTTTTATGGTATATTTTGATGATTAGACGGTGTTTGGCTTGGTGAAGCACCATGTAGCTAGCCTATGATTAATGTTGGATACATCCCATAGGTATCAGATCACGTTCAATTTGAAGAAATGCTTGTTCTATGTTCCTTTCATAATCTTGATGGGCCATGTGTGAAAACAAGGATTAATGGTGGACCCAACTAAGATAACATTTATAATTAATTTAGAGGTGCCAAGGAGTGCGAAACATTTGCGCGAAATTTTGGGGCATACGAGATACTATAGAAAGTTCATAAAGTGTTACACCCATATTACCACACCAATGGAGAAGCTGCTAAAGAAGGATGCTACATTCTATTGGAATGAGGAATGTAAGCACATCCCAGACATGTTAAAGGAAAAGATAGTCACCTTGTCGATCCTAGTCTTCCTAGATTGAAAGAAGGAATTTCATGTGCATGTGGACGTGTCATATATTGCACTTGGAACAGTATTGAAATAGGCGAGTGAGGGAGAATTGGATCACCATATAGCATTTTCAAGTTGGAAGTTGTCTAAAGTTAAGAAGAACTATTCAACGACAAAGCACAAAGGTTTGGCTATGGTGTGCATGTTCCAAAAGTTCAAACACTACTTTCTAGGCAGACACTTTAATATGTACACAGACAATTTTGCATTAAGTTATCTACTTAAAAAGCCTTTGTTAGGGGGAAGATATGCAGATGGATGCTTCTATTTCAGGAATATGATTTTGAAGTCATTGTGAAGCCAAGACGATTGAATGCAAAACCAGATCATCTGTCACACATTGAAATAGGAGAGGAGCCTACTAATTTGGAGGAAGGATTTCTTGATACGTAGTTCTTTGCATTGCATGTAGATGACTACCTCTTTGTAGATATCATACACTTCTTAGTGACGATAATGTCTCCTGAAGGGTATACTAGTCAACAAAAGAAGGAGCTGGTGGTGTGTGCTGTAAACTTTTCTGTCATTCTAGGATATTTGTATAAAATGGGCTCAAATGAAATGTTGCGACATTATGTACCTGAGTTTGAACAGAACAAAATCCTCATTGAAGTTCATGGAGGAGCTATAGGAGGACATTGTGTAGGAAAAGAAACAACACATAATATTTTACGTGCTTGGTTGTGGTGGTCGACGCTGCATAAGGATTCCAAGGCTTATTGTAAGGAATGTGATGCATGTCAAAGGACGGGTAGGCCATCACAGAGGGATGAGCTACCTCTGAATCTACAAGTGTTGTTACGGTCATTTCAGAAATGGGCAATTGATTTTGGTAGGCCCGATTCAGCCTCCAGGAAAGAAGACGGGTGCACGGTATATCATCACCATGAAACAATATTTGTTGGAGTCCACTTTTATCTCTGGTCATACACTTTTCATAATATGTTTTGACTTGTTTTAAGCTATAGCTGAACTCTTTTCATGTCATTTTGACCTCCTTATGCCTGGACTACACCAAATTCCCATCTAAGGGACCCATGACCTTTGCATCAGAAGAGAATTTTGCACTCAAAGAAGGAACTGTACTTAAGGCAGCAATCTAGAATTGCATTCTAGGAAATTACACTTGGACATTTGAACTTAAGGATGACCAAGATGGTCAACATGACCTCATTGAATTAAATGAGGAAGATTGATGCTTCTTATGCATAGCTAGCTTTTAGCTTCCAAAATAGAATTTTGTGTTATCATTTTGGTCGACATCTCCATGATTTGATTTTCACTAATTGTAATATGTACACTGGATTACAAATCCTGTAGAAAACAAAGTAGAAAGGGAGAGGGTGATTGCCATTTCATTTTCCTATCAAACCTGAAGATTGTAAACTTTGTTATTTAGTAATTAAGCTCAGTACCGTGATTCATCATGGCGAGTCACTGATTCGATTTTGAATCAATTATGAACTCATTGTTTCTCTGAATTGAATGGGTTGAAGTTTAGTTCTTCCCTATAAGTTTCCAAGCTAACTCCGGGTGTGGCAAGGGCCCACCACAATCTAGATCCAAGTTCTGTAATCATATGCGTAGGTAATCTTTGTGTGTGTTATAGTTAATTCTTGCATTTTGATTTAAATTTGCTCTTGAACAATTGATTTAAGTTTGATTTTGATCAACTGTCACAAAGAAATTCGATACTGTGTGTGTTAATGTTGGATTAGTTTCAGTTAAAGGAATGATCTCATGTGCCAAATTTCAATTAAAGAACCTAAGCATACAATGTTGAGGATTTTGTGTTGAATGGTCTCAAGGAATTGTTTGTAGTTTGATGTGGGTTTGCGTTTGACATAAACAGAGCATCACTCCATTTATTTTTATTCAATCTTGTAAAGATTCATTCATATATATGCAAAGAACTAGAATGCTATTCTTGCCCATCTAAAATCATCTTCAAATTTGAATGAACACTTCCTATGCATGCTCAAACTAGAAGATCGAATTGAAAGCATGAATCTTTGCATTGATTCATACGAATAGAAAGAGAGTATGGTTGAAACTAACGTTGCCTTGAGGTTTCATTATAGAGTCCATAAGAGTTGTGTCATTTTAATTGTATAATAGGACTTTATGTTCACATCATAAATATTTAATATGAAATTTAATTTGCACAGTGTAATTTTGGGTGTGATTGATCGATTATGGACATTGCGTTTTTAATTATTTTGTCATCATATTTTGATTTATCAAGAATAGTTATTGAGTGCAAGATTGATTTCTTAGTTTAAAATTGAATTACCATTGCAAGTAGATTATATCTTTTAATTATTTCAAATGTAAATTGTAAAAGCGAGAAATTAGGCTTTGGATTTCGAATGTAACTTTAAACTGTTGGGTTTATGTGTGGAGTCTATTTAATTAGGAATTTACTTTCATAGTTTGTCAAAGTAGAATATATGGTAAAGAATTAGGCCTTCACTTGAGTCCAAATTCCAATCTAAGAATAGAATAGGTTAAGTTCATAAAGATTTTCAGTCTTTAAGTTGAATTTTATTATTGATTCCACTTGTGTTAGCGAGATGGATTGATTTCCTTTTTGAAGTTGTGTGTTTATGAGCATCTGTGTATTCCATTACTTAGTTGATCATTATAAAGGAAACATTAAAGCTCTAACCTACAAATTGAATCAAGAAGTGCAGTGCAACTCATGTTACGAGCCCAGATTGACATATAAATATTGGAGAATTAATTTATTAATTAAAACTGTCAACATTTTGGCGTCGTTGTCGGGGAGTTTTAATTTTTTATTCAGGAAACTATTATCAAAGTTTCAGGATCTTGCAGGGTTGTCAAAGGGTGGAGAGTGTAAGGTAAGACATGAGTGAAGAGCCACACATCCATTTTTGTGGGGTTGCTCCAAACTCTGACCGATTATTGCTTGTTATTGAGTTTTCATTTCCTTTTTCTTTATGCATAGAAGTAAAGGTAGACTTAGGGATAGTAAAGTTAGATTCATTTCCAGTGCTAGTTTTCTTGCAATTAGAAGCTTTAAATTCAAGCTTTGAATGACAAAACATTTTTGGGATGTTATACCCCCTATTTTTGTACTAATCCATGTTGTGAGACAGGGATCATCAACCAGCATGAGAAATTCAAGAATGACCAAGAGCTTGACGAATGTCCTGTTAAATACTTTCTCAAATCCTAGCAGTAGTTGGGATATCTACCTCTTAGAATGAGTTCATCTTCACCACATTCAAGAAATTATCTGCCTCTCCATAGCCATAAAAGGATTTGGAAGCCTCCCTGGATTCCTCTTTCCTATCCATTAAGGAGATTGATGAATCATATACCAAACCTGATGGGGAGCATCCAACTGAACCTGAGATTAAAGAACTTTCACCATGTCGAGCAATAAGCCTTGTATGCATTCCAAAGACCAATTATTCAAGTTTTCCTGGCACAATTAAGGAGGAATTTACGAGTGTTCCAAATGAAGAAATGAGCCAATACCATTAGGATTACCTCAAGCATTGGTTCCAGCTTACAACTCAGTCAAAGTACCACTCTCATCTTCAAATACTCTTTGCATCATATATTTCAAAGCTACTAATTTCTCATGCTCATGTACCATCTACATTTTATATGTTAAATTTGGGCATGATTATATCTTTGTACCTGATTCGCACATGGATTCATTGGAAGTTCTCTTTCACTTGAAGGGGGACATATTTTCTCCAGTATAATAGTAAAGTTAGTATTGTAAGTAAATAAATGAAATAGGAAAGAGAAAAATAAGTCCTTTTGTGAAAAATAGCTTGTCTGGTGCAACTGGACAAGGAATTTTCTTGAGAACCAGGTAACTAGTGGTAAGTTCCCAATAAAGTTTGTAAATTTGTATGAGTTCTTCAAATCATGAATCTTTCAAGTCATTATGTTTGTACTCAAGTTGATTTATGTGGGATTCCTTAAGGCCCTCCTGCCAATGAGCCTTGTCCCATCGACATCAGCACATCATCTGGGACCAAAGTTAGGGTTAGATAAGGTACCTAGGAGCCTGCATGCCTTAATGGAAGGTATCCTTAACCTCTACTAAGGAAATACATCATTGTTTCTTAGTGGATGAATTATGCAATCCATTCGACTTCGACAAATTTATTCATGGCTAGTAGAATGTACATGGTGCCTTGATTCCCATTAGCATTAAAGGTGGGATGTCTCGCATTGGTTAACTATCTCTTAAATTATTAGTAATCCAATGATTCTTGCTTATGTTCAACATCAAAACCATTTATTCACATAAGAAAGATTTCACATGGATGTGTAGCGGTTGAAGACTATATGGTGTTGAGAACTTGACATAGATTTGTAGCAATTTGGATAGTTGTAGTGGCATTTCCTTTTCCTATAGCAGTCATCTTGTTTCAATAAAGGTTGCCATATAGTAGCTTGATCATCATTTGTAGCAGTCATCTTCCTTATTTGTTTGGGGACATACAACTCCTAAAGTATGGGGGAGAAGGGGACCTTCATTTTTTAGCCTTCTTCATCAGATTTGATGCCAATTTGTCAAAAAAATTATAGATCTATTTTTTATTTCCTATGTTTAACTAGTTTTGTTCTCAAGTAATTAATGCTCGGCTAGAGATTTCCTGAGAATTAGTTTGTTTCAAGATTCCAAAATGTTTGTAATGATATGAATGTTCAAATTCTAATCCTGACAGTAGCACCATAAATCTCTTAAAAACATATCAGTCTCTCAAAAATATGTAAACTTTGCTACTAAAGCACCAAGAATTCTTCTCAGATGTTGGATCTCTTAGTTTACTACAAAAATCAATGTTCTTTGCACAGTAAGGAAACATGTTTCAACCAATGGACCTGGAAGGCATTCACACTATCTTATATACCCAAGATCATTACAGTAACATAGATGTTGGACTTAACTTACCTAAGTTGGTCTCAGATAGTTCTAATGCTCACTAAACGTAATTGTATTTTACCTAATTTCCAAAATATCTAGGGTCTATTCCTATTTCTACTCCCACTTCCTAATGTATGCTTGGATTTGATTGAACCACTTCCCATTTTGGCTTCCTCATGATTATGGTCCCTATCCTTTCCTCACATATGTTCATAATTCGGGCATGATTTCTCTTGATGGGCACGAAATACACCAATCCATGGGTTGGATGTAGGGTATTATTCCTTAGAGTACGCAAAACTGTTAGTCTGATGTGAAGAGCAACCTTTGGTTTTGGTTGAAGATGAGTCTATTCCATATCAACGGTCCTTTGTTGGCTTTTTTCACAGGTGTGATGCCATAATGATGAAAAATTGTCACTTGTCACTCTAGAAGATGGCCAAAGAATTATTGCTCTCGATGGCCATGACTCCAGCATGAAATACACATTCCTTTCGAATTGAATTACCTTAAGTTCCATTCCCAGATTTTTAATTACTGCATCATTCCTATTTATTCACAATCACTACATACGAATTGTTCTCATCACAAAGGTATCTGATAATTTCGATTGGGTCCTAATTGTGGAGTGACATTTGCTATAACAGAGTCAATTTTTTGGTGGCATTGATCACTTATCTATGCCAGTGAATTCTACAAGTGCTCTCAGAATTGTCCATAGGAGGAAATAATCACAAGCCAACATTTGGCCATTTTTCGAGGACCATTGAGTATCAATCTTGTAAAGCGATCATCGAAGAGAAAGGATGGACACATTTTCTCCAAAATGTTCAGGGGTACAATGATGCAGTTGCTTTGGCCTTTGCCCAAACAATTGACGAGAAGAGAGCCAAAGTTGGAAACCTCCAATTCAAGATCACAGAGCAATCTCTCAGTGAAGCAATAGGGCTCGCTTCAAGTGGGGAGCATTTCTTCAAAGGTGGCCAATTACACATTCCCAATTGTGTAGCATTTGTAAAACTGACTTATCAATTGCTAAGTTGGGCCAAAGGAGTCTTGTGTACCTACATTTAGGATCAATGGCATCCCTTGCTAACTATGATCCAATGTTTCTTAACCTGCAAAGGAAAGTACGTCATCGTTTTTATTTATCATATAAGTCTCTTGATGCATTTTACAAAGGACTGCTCCATAAATATTCCCCATTTCTTGAAATTAGGCCTTCACAATATGGCCAGGGGAGTGCAATTTGAGCGTAAGAAACCAAAGACTTCCCTCTACCACCATAGATTGATTTAAATTTTGATTGTTGTTGAAATGAGTAAGAGAAAGAAGTCTTGGGAAGACTTTCTCATAGAGAACCTTCTAGGAAAAGAGGCACAGGTCAAGTGGAGACAGAGGCCTACTGGTAGAACCTTGAAGTATGGGAGGGAAACCCCTGCACCTACCTCACAAAGTACCCCTACTTCCCCCACTTATCTTGCCCATTCTGTGTCACCTCCTCCCAAGAACTCTAAAATTATTGATCTCTCTTCTAGCTAAGCAGTTGAGCCTTCAAAAATACAATTAGAAAAGAAGCAAAAGGAGAAAAAGGGAAGGGATACCTTAACCTCCATAGATGAGCCAACTAAAATTCCCTCAACAGGTCAACAAAGTCACCAACCCAAGATCAAGGTTAGGAGAACCTCGTTTCTTGCTTACAAAACTTCAGCTCCTACTATAGAAACTTCTATACAAGGTAGAAGAAGGACTCGAAGCATGAAAAAACCTCCTCACATCCCATATACATCTTGAGCTTCCAATTCTCAACAAGTGTTTGTAACCTCATCTCCAAAGTTCATTGCTCAATCTCCATTATCTCTCCCTTAGTCTCGTTCACCTCCATTACAGTCCCAAATTCCTGATGACATTGCCCACGATCTACACACTTCCACGTAGCCTTCAACCTATCAAAAAGCAAAAATTCTCTTCACCTAATCATAGTGTAAGTCAGATTCTTGGAGGAAGTCCTTCCCAAGAATCCATAGCTCCAACAACTCTAGCAAGGACACCCATTTTTGAAGAATAAAAGAACCTAAGAATGAATTTGATCAGACTCCAGAAAAGGATTAGTAAACTCAAAGATCAGCTTCATAAATTTAAGGTATTGTTTCATTATGTCATAGGAGTGAATAATAAACTGAGTGATAGTAACTTGAGACTCCTCGCTCAAAATGATGCTTTGAAGAGAAATAATAGACAACTTTTGACATGGAAAGCAGCCAGGACTCATCCTGAAAAAAGGATCAATGCTAAAAAATTAGCTAGGCAATTCACTAAATGTTTAGTGCCAGTGAAAAGAGGACTTGAAGTCTTAGTCAAGGGAGTTGGCCTTTGACAAGCCACTTCGGTGATTCAATCTATTTTTGGTTTGAGATGCATGAAGACATGCATCACCTCAAGTATAGGAGATATGTTGGACTCCGTTTTTGTCTCCGATCATACACCTTTCATACTACTTTTTTCCATGTTTTAAGCTAAATTTGAACTCTTTTCATGTCATTTTGACCTCCTTGTGCATGGACTATACCAAATTCCCATCCAAGGGACCAAAGACTTCTACATCAAAAGAGAATTTTGCACTCAATGAAGGAATTGTACTTAAGTCAACAATCTAGAATTGCACTCTAGGAAATTACACTTGAAGATTTGCACTTAAGGATAATCAATATGGTCAATGTGACCTCATCGAATTAAATGAGGAAGATCAATGCTTCTTATGCATAGCCAACTTTCATATTTCAAAACAAAATTATGTTTTATCAATTAGATGTTGTACAACAAACTGTTGGTTGCTAAAGCCTTGATTGGAATGGAAATCAAATTGGCATCTCCATGATTTTATTTTTACTAATTGTAATATGTAAAGTGGATTATAAATCTTGTAGCAAAAAATGTGGAAAGGGAGAGGATGATTTCCATTTCATTTTGCTTTCAAAACTGAAGATTGTAAACTCTATTATTCAGTAATTAAGCTTAGTACTGTGATTCAACATGGTGAGTCACTGATTCGATTTCAAATCAATTATGAAATCATTGAGTCTCTGAATTGAATGTGTTGAAGTTTAGTTCTTTCATGTAAGCTTCCAAGCTGACTCTAGGTGTGGCAAGGGCCCACCACAATCTAGATCCACGTTCTATAATCATATGTGTAGGTAATCTTTGTGCGCATTTTAGTTAATTCCTGCATATTGATTTAAATTCCTTCTTGAACAATTGATTTAAGTTTGATTTTGATCAGCTGTCACAAAGCAATTCTATACTGTGTATGTTAATGTTGGATTGGTTTCAGTTAAAGGTACAATATCGTGTGCCAAATTTTGATTAGACAAGCTAAGTGTATAATGCTAAGGATTTCGTATTGAATGGTCTCAAGGAATTGTTTATAGTTTGTTGTGGGTGTGCATTCAACATAAACAGAGCATCACTCCATTTATTTTTATTCAATATTGTAAACATTCATTCATATATATGCAAAAACCTAGATTGTTGTTCTTTCCCATCTAAAATCATCTTCAAATTTGAATGAACACTTCCTATGCATGCTCAAACTAGAAGATCGAATTGAAAGCACGAATCTCTACATTGATGCATACAAATAAAAATAGAATATGGTTGAAACCAACATTCCCTTGAGGTTTAATTATAGAGTCCATAAGGTTTACATCAGTTTAATTGTAGAATAGGACTTCATGTTCCCAGCATAAAGACTTAATATGAATTTTAATGTGCGCAGTGTAATTTTGGGTGTGATTGATCGATTTTGAACACTGTGTTTTTAATTATTTTATCATCATCTTTTGAATTATCAAGAGCGGTTATTGAGTGCAAGATTGATTACTTAGTTTAAAATTGAATTACCATTGCAATTAGATTAGATTTTTTAATGTTTTCAAGTGTAAATTGTAAAAGCTAGAAATTAGGGTTTGGATTTTGAATGTAACTTTAAACTGTTGAGTTGATGTGTGGAGTCTATTTAATTAGTAATTTTCTTTCATAGTCTGTCAAAGTAGAATCTCTGGTAAAGAATTAGGCCTTCACTTGAGTCCAGAATCCAGTCGAAGAACATAATAGTTTAAGTTTATAGAGATTTCAAGCCTTTAAGTTGAATTTGATTATTGATTCCACTTGTGTTAGAAAGATGGATTGATTTCCCTTTTGATGTTGTGTGTTTATGAGAATTTGTGTATTCCATTAATTAGCTTATCATTATAAAGGAAACATTAAAGCTCTAACCTACAAACTGAATTAAGAAGTGCAGTGCAACTCGTATTTATGAGCCCAGATTGACATATAAATATTGGAGGATTAATTCATCAATTAAAACTCTCAACAGAGAAGCTGCTAAAGAAGTATGCTACATTCTGTTGGAATGAGGAATGTCAGCAGAGCGTGGACATGTTAAAGGAAAATATGGTCACCGCACTGATCCTAGTCTTTCCAGATTAGAAGAGGGAATTTCATGTTCATGTGGACGTGCCATGTATTGCGCTTAGAGCAGTATTGACACAGGTTGGTGAGGGAGAATTGGATCACCCTGTAGCATTTGAAAGTCGAAAGTTGTCTAAAGCTAAGAAGAAATATTCAACGATAGAGCACAAAGGTTTGGCTATGGTGCATGTGCTCCAAAAGTTGAGACAATACTTTCTAGGTGGAAACTTTAAGATGTTCATAGACCATTTTGCATTAAAGTACTTGGTTAAAAATCCTGTGTTAGGGGACAAGATATGCAGATGGATGTTTTTGTTTCAAGAATATGATTTTGAAGTCATTGTGGAGCCAAGATGATTAAATGTAGGACCAGATCACCTGTTGTGCATTGAAATGGGAGAGGAGCCTATTAATTTGGAGGAAGAATTGTGTGATGTGTAGCTCTTTACGATGCGCGTAGCTGACAATCTCTTTGCAAATATCATACAATTCCTGATGACAAGAAAGGCTCCAAAAGGGTATACTAGTCAACAAAAGGAGCTAGTGGTGAGCACGACAAACTTTTCTGTCATTGTAGGACATTTGTGTAAAGTGGGCTCGGATGAAATTTTTTGATGCTATGTACCTGAGTTTGAATGGAACAACATCCCCACTAATTCTCATGGAGGAGCTATGGGAGGACATTATGCAGGAAAAGAAACATCGCAAAAGATTTTAGGCACTGGGTTGTGGTGGCCGACACTACATAAGGATTCCAAGGCTTATTGTAAGACATGCTATGCATGTGAGAGGATGAGCAAGCCATCACGGAAGGATGAGCTACCTCTGAATCTGCAAGTGTCATTACAACCATTCAAGAAATGCATAATTGATTTTGTAGGCCCGATTCATCCTCCAGGAAAGAAGACGGGTGCGTGGTATATCATCAGTGTAATGGATTATTTGACCATATGGGCGAAGGCACAACTTGTAAAGGAGTGTATAAGAGCAACAATCATGAAGTTGCTCTTTGAATATGTACTGACTAGGTTTGGTTGCCCAAGATTTTTATTAGTGATCATAGTACACATTTCCTTAATGAAATGGTTAGTGCGCTGACAGAGGAATTCCAATTTTATCATCAAAAGAGCACACCATCACCTACAGGCTAATGCGACAGTCGAAGCATTTAATAAGATATTTGAGAACATGCTAACAAAAGTTTGTAATGGATTGGGACGTGCGTGTACCCGTGGTGCTATGGGCTTACATAACTACTTGTAAGAAGCTGACTAGATAGACACCCTTCAAGCTCATTTATGAAGTAGAAGGTTTGATTCCAATGGAGTATATTACACCTAGTCTATGCATAGCGGAATTCACAGGAATCACTGGCTGTGGAGACCTCGAAGAGAGGCTCACGTAGCTAATAGAGCTTTAAGAAGATAGATGTTTGGCTGGATTCCATCAGCAAGTTCAGAAGGAGCGCGAAAAGGAATGGCACGATTGGCACATCAAACTATGCACCTTCAAGGTAAATGATTTGGTTTTATTATATGATTGCAAGTTTGATAAATTTCCAACAAAATTTTAGATGCATTGGTTGGGAGCATATGTCATTAAAGAGATTACCGCTAGTGCAACAGTTCAACTGGTGAAATTGAATGGGATCCATTTCTTGGAAAGGTAAATGGTAACTGATTGAAGACATACACTAGGGATCCGGCTAGATGACTATATGATGGAAGCATAGTCTTAGTGATCTAAGCAGCTGCAAGGAGGCACGGGACTATAAAATACACTATCTAGGTTGTAGAGTTGCGCGACTAGGGGACTGCACGGGATGGAAGAATGTTACAACATCAGCTGAAGCGCGACAGGAGATGTGCTATAGAAGGAGAGACTGTATGGGACAATGTGAAAGTGACTATTATGGTCATTGTCCATGATTTGACAGTGAGAAAATGGCTAAGAGGAGCAAGGGGGTGGAATTTAAGGCTAAAATTAAGAGTCATATCTTTGAAAACCTTCCACCAATCTAGCATTTATGAATGGATTTTGGGGGGAACAGTGGGATTTGAATTTGAATTTTCTTATAAATTACAAATGGTTTCCCAACAAAAAACACTTTGCATTTTGAGAGCTTTTGTTTCGTGTTATGGGTTGTGCATGAATCTTGTGGTTTTTGCAGATTTGGTCGCTAGTTCAGTGTTTGACAAGTTACCTAAGGAAACCTAGGAGCTCCTTAACAACCTCATGTCAGTGCCCATGGAAACAGCCAGTGCTGGAGGATCTATGGCCTCTGAGGGAGCTGCCCCTAACGTCATAAGTGTAGAGGTGCCTACTGTGGTACCAAAATCATCAAGGTCGCCTAGGCCAAAGCCTACATCGATAGGAGAGGCTTCCAAGATAA
Organism: Pinus taeda; assembly: GCA_000404065.3. Classification (NCBI taxonomy): domain Eukaryota; kingdom Viridiplantae; phylum Streptophyta; class Pinopsida; order Pinales; family Pinaceae; genus Pinus; species Pinus taeda. The sequence goes on along the minus strand of APFE030576967.1, from coordinate 31,349 downwards.
AGAAGGACAAGAAGAAAGAGATAGAGCTGATGTGCAAGTTGCCAAGGAAGCATGAGAAGAAAGAGAATCCCATCACGTAGGAGAAAGGTAAGGTGGTAAACCTAGAACCTATTGATGGTGCAAAAGAAACTGGTATAGGCATAGAGGACATTAATATTGAGGGAGTGGACCCTATCTCATAGCTACCAGAATACATCCCTCTATGCCATGGTAAGGTGAAGGTCCCAAAGGACCTAGACAAGGGAAATTTTCTCCTTCATACACCCCTATTGCCATAGAATATCACGTTTCAAGGACAATGCTTGGCACGCATCCCCCATCTAAAGCTTGAATATTAGGACTTGGCGAACACGGAGTGGTTCCCCCACCTGGCTACTGATACTTTCATGTAGAGAGTATTATACAAGGACTTGTTTGTCACTGCACTAGAGCCAGTGAAGTGGATTTGTGGGGTGGAAAAGGCGGGATTTTTGAATCTACTATGGGTGCCAAATTACCACCACACTCCCATAAATTTGATAGTTATCAAACAGTTGTTGTGTCTGGTGCATGACAGGTGCCTATGTTTGGAAGAGTCGATCCATATAACTGATATGTCGATCCATATGATCACCCTACTACCCTATTCAGGGTTGAATCCAACTAAGGTGATTGGCAGAAAGAAGGGTGAGCGTGACCTCGCCGAAGGAATGAAGGACAAGCTTAAGCTTGTTAAGAAGTCACATGGATACTTAATTTCAAGTATTACAGACCCTGCCATGAAGGTGGCCACCAAAATCTTGGTTGGGAAGGTAATGAGGAAGTGTCAGGCAGATGAGGTCCCGAGACCAACTACTTCATTAGCGGCCCAGTGCACGGAGGGGCATACAATTCAATTGGGTGTGCTACCTGTGCACTGAGTTCATCATGAATTGCAGGGAGGCATAGGACCACAACAAAAAATTTCATTACTCATGGATTTTACTTTTGATTGTGCTAGTCACATGGAAGTTTTCGAAGGATAGTCAATTTCCTCTAATCTTGAAATATTTTATAGAAGCATCGAAGTTTGCTTCGCTATGGGCCACGAAGGACGGTGAGCGGATCCATGAGAGCAAGTTATTTTGTGTATTGATGGAGATGAGAATCAATATGGCCATAAACCACAAGCCAAGGCTGTCACCAACTATTTTTGAGCAGTTGTCGGGAGATGTGGAGTTCAAAGCATACTTCCACTGTATCTCCATCTAAGCACACAAAGACCCAGAAGAAAAGTGGTATGATCTACCATACCTCATGACGCATGATGCCATAGAAATAGACCTAGATAATTGGCTAGCCGTGTGGCACATTACCTCATATTTATCTGTCGGGTCTAGCAAGCCTATGGGAAAGAAGAAGAAGGAAGAGGCCCATTTGAAAATTCAACAGTTCGCTGAAAAGAAAAAGAAGGAGGTTGTGGAGAAGGCACGCACGAAAGCGGAGCATACTGCCAAGGAACAAGAGGAAGAATGTGATTCTAATAGAATTCAGAAATCCCCTTCACCATAAATAGAAGAAGAAGAATGATCAAAGAAGGGCGGTGCATATATTAAAAGCACTCCCTTCCAAGTGAAGCAGAATAGGGATCAAGGGAAGGAAGGGTCACGCAAAAAGTCCATGGCCACCAAGACGTCACTAGACTTGATCACCTTGATAGAGGGCAACTTGGATGACATCGGGGATAAAGTAATGGACACGACGGCGGAACTACTGCAACAATTCATGCAGTATCAGAAGCAAGCCTTGGTTTCCATTCAGATGGGTAGAGTAGTCCAGCGTCAACTAGTTTGGCATTGGGGACCACTGGAGCAGGGGAGATGGTTCTCTATTTGGATCCTTGGGCCGTTGCGCTGCCTAATGGAGCCCTAAGCATGGATATAGATTCTGACAAGGATTCTTTAAGGAACACTGGTCTCAACTTACCCGTGCTCCCAAGAAAATTCCTTCACACGCTGCAAGCGGGTGTGATCATGGAACTTAGGGCCTGAGAGAAACGCGCGCTAAGCATGATTAGCGAGAAGAATGTTAACAATGACCAATTTTTTATTGATAAATCAGAAGAAATAGACACTTGAAATAAGTTCTAAGAGAATAATGAGTGCACTACTGTGGTGGTAGCAAAAACGTGCAAAATTGTTCTGGAACTGTACATCCCCGAAGAGCCGCCTGTGGATGCCATGATTTGGATGTTGGCTGCAGGTGTGCACGATTCTCAGATTGAGATGGCCAAGGTTCATTTTGAGCTGAACCTCAAGATTAAAAAGCTCAAGTTGATGGCACAACCTTCAACTTTAACAGAGGTTAGGGAATAACACAAGGCAACTGTCTAGAATGTAGTTGTTGTAGTAGATGTCGCGGTGGGACAATGCACTATGTTCTTCGACAAATCAATGGAGGTCCTCACATGTCTAGAGGAAGATCCCACCCTATAGAGGTTGAATAATGAGGCAAGGGAATTAAAATAGCATTATGATGAAGTCACAATGACAGCGTGCGCCTTCACCGTCACACAGAGATTGGCCAAGCTAAAGGAGGCAAAGGAACTGAAAGAACATGCAGAAGTAGCATAGCGAAAAGGGGCAGTCCTTAATGCCAAATTGTCACATTGGCTAGATGAGGCCTATGTACTCTCTGCCACCATTAGGTAGAAGTTGACCAGCCTATAGACAACAACAAAAGATCTAGGCAGATAGTGCAAGACCAACAACAGAGAAGTTGATGGAGCAGGTCAAGTAGTTGGCTAGTAGTGTACAACTGAAGTTGAAGTGGTACAAGTGGAGTTGGGAGGTCTTCACAGCAAGATCTCTACACCAGTAGAGTGACTCTTGGGAGAGTCAGCATATTTGTGTTGGGGGATTTTTGGGACATGGTCCCCTATGGTCGATTTTGGGGTTAAAATCCCAAGTTTTGGGGCAGAAAGCCCAAGTTTTTGTATGTAAAGTGTAAAGTCTCCATAATTTATGGCCGCAAAGAACATAGATATAAAGTGTCATAAATGGTTTCCACCATTCTTTTATGTATGTTGTACCATCTTTAGAAGATCCACCTATGGTCTGCGGACCATGTAATTTTATAAAAAGGAGAGCCTTAGAAGAGTCTAAGAAAGTGAAGTCATTGATGGGTTAGTAAGAGCTAACAGTGAAGAGTCTTTGAGTAGAAGAAAGGCTCTACAGTTGTGTGCACAGAGCCCTAGGGTCAAAGTCTGCAGCTGAGTGTGCAGACCCCTACAGCTGGGTGCACATGGTAGTTAGAGTCTATAAGAAGATTTGAAGTTCTAATAAAGAATATTACTCTGGAAATATCTTTGTTTGATCTATTTACTTCTGTGTGAATAAATGCGGTTACGTTATGCTGAATGATGGTTTCATGATTTAATGTTGTATTGATGTGCAAATCTATATGTTTCACATTGTTATTTTTATGCAAGTAATAATATTTGTTTACGCGAAGAACATATTAATGCATATTGAAGTTATCAAATACTTAGGCTGATCTGGGTAAATATGGAAGTAAGAGTAATTACAGAAGCAAGTAAGTGGTTTATTTTCATGGTTAGGGTTCGCAAACGACAATCATAGACCTTCGTGAAGATCTAGAGGCTCATTAAGAGAAGTATATCGATCAACCCTAAAAGGCTTATCGATATGCTCGAAGATAGAGTTAGCACATAAAATGACATCACTGCCATCTCTGGGTGTAGAAATGTGGTTCCAGCATCCCCCCCGTACTACTTCGGGTGAGGCTTCAGTTCGTGCTCCATGGATTGATGCTGAAAGGGCTAGTAGTGTAGGTATTTGTTTGGAGAAAATAATGTTGAACCTTGATTAGGGCCCACTAAGCCAACAAAGAACATATTTTCTCCAATCTCCATGGGAAAGAGACTTTATATGAAATGTGGAAAGCATTGACATATTTGTTGCAAAATAGTGGTGACCACAGGAATTTGGCACGCAAGGACAAGCTTTGGAGTATCAGGATGCAAAAGAAGGACATAATTCCACAATACCTCAACAAGTTTACACTATGTCGTGATGAACTTGGCAGGGTCGGTGTTGATGTACCTAAGGACTTTGTAGCTCTAGCCCTTTTGGGCCTTCCCAAGAGCTAGAATAACTATCAATATTTGGTAAATGGTAGATAGAAACTACCAAGTTCGGAGCGATTATTTTCTGATTTAGTCCAACAAGAAATAAGGTGAAATATCAAACATGGGACCTCTTCCAAAGAAGAGGAAGAGGAATTTGCATTATTTAGCAAGGGAAATAAGGAAAAGGGGATGAAGTCCCAAGGTGATGCTCATTCTAGCCAAGAGGGAAAGCTTAACTACTTGTCCAAAATTAAGTGCTTTCATTGTCATGGATTCGCGCAGTATGCCATGAAGTGTCCTCATAAGAAGAAAAGCAAAAAAGAGCCTGCAGTGGAAACAACAGGTAAATTTTAGCTTCATAGTTCAATCTTGACTTCACTCTCATTGCATGCATGAAAAGCACAGTGATGAGGAGCATGTGGTATCTCTACAATGTTGCCTCATTCCATTTGATGGGGAATAAATATTCTTTCAATGATTTGGAGGAGCAAGATCTCTAGATGAACATTGAGTTTGGAGATGATGGAAGGTAAAGTGTGACCGAGATTGATACTTTCACCTTTCATAAGGAGTTGGGCTCTCCTCTCATGCTCGAGGATGTGATGTTTGTATCGGGTTTGAAGAAGAATCTAGTTTTTGCAGCAATGTTGGAAGATAATGGCTACAATGTGACATTAAGCAAAGGGAAGGCTTTCCTAAGGCATATCACCAAGGGCTCGATGAAGAAAATAGTGGTTCAAGTCAAGAACCTATATGCACTTGAGGTAGAATAAGCATGAAAATCCTTGAGAAGAAAGGTAGAGACTAGAGATTTGATGCTTGAGAGGGAGCATGTTAGACTTCTCAACTTGTAGCCTTAGAAGAAGCCTCGAGAAGTTGTGGAGAATCCACAAATGGAGAATAAAATAGGAGGAAGAGTGGAGACATTCACTTAAGAAGATACCTCCAACAAGGGGAGCAGTCGATCCAAGTGGATAGAGGGAGCACATGTAGCCATAATTCCAAGTGTGACGTGGGGCGATGTGAAGCCCTAGTCCAAGAGTTTTAGAAATTTGGGTAGGATCCACGGAGGTGTGTTTGTATCATGCATAATTACATTTCTATAAAGTCCCACATTGTTCAATAGCACCAGGATTGGCGTCACTTAGATACTGAGGAGTGCAGAGAAGTGTTGGCTGCAAAGTAGGAGGCTCAGTAGAAAATTCAACAACATCATAGTTTTCCCAATAGCCAGTTGCATACATAGTTGATTTTGTCTTTTTTTGCATGCTTCTTAGTTGAAGGTGTTACAGGAGCAACATCAACACTGAGAGGTGTTTCATTCAGTACATTCCAGATGTGCAGGATTGTGGTAGTTGATAATCCCTTTCTTACCCAAAAGGAGTGTTTAAAATGCAACAAGAAAAGTCTAAATTTTTATTTTTAACTTAATTAAAATTGAGGAAGTTTGAAATTCCATTTCAGAAAAAAATTTGAGGATTTAACGTAGGTGACATGGCACTTTTCACTCAGTTAAGAACACTCAATTCAATTTAATGATTTGAGTTTTAGTTTACTTGTGTTGATTCCTAAAAAATAAGAGTCTAGCTCAGTTAATGCAAGTTAGGGACATCAAATTTAGTAGTGTGTTGTGTATTCCTAAATTTAGGAGCCTAGGTTGATTTAATTTCATTTTTAGAAGTTTAATTTAGTTAAATTGAATTATGGTCAGTTAAACTAGTTCTAATTATAGGAGGAACTAGTGGAAGGTCAAGTTGTGTAAGTGGAACTTCAACCACACTCAATGATCATCCAGATAACTGATCAATCAACCTAAATTAACTCATGAATGAAGATAATTAGAGTTACCCAGTTGAGATTGGAGTTAAAGGGAAGTGTATTATCAATTGCAAGCTATTTCAAGTTCTATAGGTGGTACATACAGTCAAAGAATTGACCTAAAGGAATTACGCAGTCCAGATGAGGGAATTTCCCAAGGGAAAAACACATTGAATTAAGAGCTTGGGAAGGCTTGAAATTGGCTAAGTATTAGCAAGGTTCAATCAGTCAAGCAGAGAATAAAATATACACGTGAAGGTTGTGCTCAGGCTTGAGAAAACATATTGTATTCATTCATATTCTTTGATTAATGAAATATAGATAGTAAGGGGTTTTGAGTAATTGTTTTCCCCTAGATAAATGTCCATGCATATGTGATGTTTCCCTTTTCATGTCTATGATTATTGTTTTAGATGGTGAATTAAATTCCACATATGAATAGAGTAGGTTCAAGTGAAAAATATCTTGGGCTCTAATCGTGTTATCAAACCCGACCATGAAACCATCGTGGGATCACAGTTAAGTTGTACAGTTGGATTGTAGTGTCTATGTGACCCACCTTTCCTTCCACCTCCCTTCGAGGTCCACATCATATGAACAGTGTGGGGACCTGAGCTCATTATACCAATTTTTTCATTAACGATTGGTCTCGTGTCATAGCACCAGACGGCTGCAACTCCTTTCTGAGTTATTCACGGATATCTAGCTCGTATATTTCTCAGAGGACCTATATGAGTCTACATCCATTTAGATCAAGCCTCCTCACTATTCGTTATCCATGGAACCATCAGTGATAGACGATGTTCTGGTCTCCCTAGTTGCGAATCTAAGGTTTCTCCTGCATATTCTCTTGCCAACCCTAACCATATTGTTTTGGTGCCTTATCCATCTGTACCACAAGTCTCTCAGGGTTCATGGTTTCGCTGATATCCTAATGGCCCTCTACTCTATAAAACCCTTGATATTCCCACTCCATATCCTTCCCCAACTCAGTTTTTTCAACCATTCCTTGACATTCACCCATATGTGCCCTCCTCTCGCGCTCCGGGACCCTCTAGGGTTTACACCTCTTCCCCAATCACTCACTCCCCTCCCTCATCTTTCCCCACTTTCCCTTCTTTTGTATCTACTCCTCCTTCATCTAGCTATTTCAAATGTGCCCCCATCCCACAACCTGATAGTCCCACTAATCCTGCCAAGATTAGTACTTTGTCTAAGTCACCATCCACTGAAGCATTGCCCTCGAAATTTGGCAATCACATGAGCAGGATCAAAAAATTGTAAGTACATTAAGCAAAGCAACAAGGGTAGCAAAATTATTCTCGATGAAGGACTTCCCATGGTTGATGTCATTAGTATGGAAAGTAGGTTTCTGGTTGTAAGGATTTGAGGTAGGAACTACTCTACATCTCACCTACGTAAATGGATTTCAGAGATCTGTGGTCATATTCTGGACACTTCAACTGTGATGGTTACTATGTTAAAAGGGTGGTTCACGCTCCAATTCCATAGTCCAGAATATGCAGACTGGGTCCTCACCAAATACTAGGATATAGAAATGGCTTTTATTCTTCTCAAAATATGGATTCCCCTCTTTGATCTGGATTGTGAACAATTGGGAGCTGGACCAATTTGGGTTAGGCTACTGGAATTGCCCCTACATCTATGGTCGGATTACATTTATAAGCGCATTGGGAACACCCTGGGGACTTACCTTGATCATGATAAGTATTTCATTTAGATTGGAAAAATGCCCTTTTCCCACATCTTGGTGTATTTGGATACCAGAGAAGGACTAGAGAAGGATATGTAGATTCATTGGAGGAACACTACCAGGGTTCAAATTCTAGCTTATGAAGGAGATCCTTTTCGCTACCACCACTATCACAAGGTGGGACATATTTTCAAAGAGTGCCCTCTGCTGGAAAAATAAATCCCTTTTATGGAGGCATTGGAGGATAGTGGAAAGGTTGGACAGCCCACATAAAGGGATCAATAGGCACCGAGGGATGGGCCATCGAAATGAAGGTCATCTATTGCACATCAAATGAAACATGTTGCTCCTCCACCACCACCTTCTCCTAGGATAACTAGGTCACACTTTGCAGCTGCTTCATGTTTTCCGGGTACTAATTCCTATCTGATTCCCTCTTCTCCTTTTGCATCTATTGAATCATCTGCATCTCCACATGCTCCTCCCTATGACGTACATTTTTCCAGATGCAATATTTCCCCAATTACTTGCACCCCTTTAGTCTCCCTTGATATTTTCTCTATCCCTCCTCCTACCATCTGTGTTTTCCCTCTTGCCCCTCATCCTCTTTGGGTGTTTCATCTGAATCTATCTCTAGGCATTGATATCACCTGCGATCTCTTGATAAGTTGATACCTTCCTCTAGAGGTGGTCTAGGCACATCCTCCCCACCCCAAAAATTTCAAAGTTTTCTAAAGCCTCTCGAGGAAGACACTCTAACATGTCCAAATCCATTCATTAGGCTAGTCTTGACATGGCCGGAGGTAGACAACTGTCCATTCATAGGGTTCTTAGAGCAAGGAATAACACCTCTTGAGTCCATTAGGAAGTGGATCTCTTTCAACTGTCATAGGTTGGCTATCCCTTCTAAATGACTATCCCTTAGAAGACTATTTGAAGTGGAAAAGGTGGACACGTTTTTTATTCAGGAGATCTTCGGTGATTATGAGCATACCATACTGGCCCTGGCCCCCCTCCTCCCTTGCTAGAACCTCCATGCCCTTGATGTTCGAGGACGATGAGGGGGCCTTACCATCAGAATCAATCCTAGAACTTTGAGACTTATTAATGTCTGACGCACAGAGGGTGTTTTGGTAGTGAACATATATTCGGAGCGACTAGGTATGGAAATTTGATTGGTCAATATATATGGCCCCTATCACAATCGAATGTCATTTTTGGAATCAATACTAAACCTTTCTCTCCTGTAATCCAATAATGTCATCCTTGGGGGGGGGGGGGGCGCTTAATTTCTCTATTGGCATAGCTAAATCCTAGGGTTCACATGCTCAGTCGGACCCTCTTAATGACTAAATCAACCCATTACTGGAGCACCACAATTTGATTGATATCCCGATGGCTTGGCTTCAACCCACTTGGAGGAATAGGATAATTAGGGAGGCTATGCTTAGATGGAGGTCGTATTGATTTTTGATTAAGGAAGACCTCCTTGATAATCTCACTCTCTACAAACAATGGGTGGGCTCGGGTGGCATATCTTACCGCTCCCCAATTTATATTGATATATCTGGTCCATTTCCTAAACCAAAAACACCTTTCAAATTTAATTCAACATGGCTAATGGATGAGAACTATCTCCAACTTGTTAGAGAGACCTGTTCAGATGACCCTCTCCCCCGTGATCAATCTTCCTCTATAAGATTTTCCTATAAACTCCTCTACCTTAAGAAGAAAATGATTGATTGGGTAAGGGATAAGCACAAACATGATGATCAACTGGTCATTAACATTGAAGAATAACTTGTTGAAGATGAAGACGTTAGTAGAGGAGGTTTCTCATCCACTGAAGCAAAAGACCGCATTAGAATTCTCAAGGAAAGGGAGGAAACCTGGAGGTTCAAAAGTAGGGCTATTTGGCTCAAAGTAGGAGATGATAATACCAAGTTCGTCCACCACTTTGCAAATGGAAGTAATGCTATCAACACCATATGGTACCTAGAATATGAGGATCACCGCTCCTTCACTTTTTTCAATCAACATGCATCCTTCACCACCTCCCACTTTAGACAACTCTATAAAGATCCTTAGGAAGCTAGTTTGGTAGAGATCATTAAAGTTGCTAGCCTCTTCCCCAGGTTGCTTGATGTTAACACAGAGGAGGACCTGAATCAACTAATATCGATGGGGGATCTGGAAGAAGTCCTCAAATGTCTTAAGAAAGACAAAAGCCCTCAACTTGATGGCTAGACTATTGAATTATTTATAACCTTTCTTAACTTGTTGGGTCACAGTCTCTTATAGGTGATTAGAGAATCCTGGATGATAGGTAGCATGTATCATTATTTCAACTCTATTTTCATCTCTCTCATTCCTAAATCAGATTTCCCCCATACCTTCTCAGAATTTAGACCAATCTCTTTATGCTACTGCATTTACAAGATCATAGCAAAAATCATAGCCAACCGAATCAAGCCAAACCTCTCTAGACATATATCTTAGGAGAAATTTTAATTTTTGGACAACCATCAAATCCATGAGGCTATTGGAATTCCTCAAGAAGGATTACACTCCATGCATACTAAAAATATCAAGGGCATGATTCTCAAGATTGATCTTTCAAAAGCCTTTGATATAACTAGTTGGTTATACATTCGGATGTCACTGACTCACTTGGGATTCCCTATCCCCATCATCAACTTGATCATGTACTGCATCTCATCTAAATCATACAATGTCCTCATTAATGTAAATTCTTCAAATTTCTTGCATTCAGAATGAGGTCTTCGACAAGGATGCGCCTTATCACCCCAACTCTTTCTTTTGGTAATGCATGGCCAGAGCAGACTTATTACATCATTACACACCTCTTATTCATGGACAACATAATCATCTTTCTGAATGGATCTATTAGTGATACCTCGACCCTCAACTCAAATCTTAAGATATTCTATAAAGAAAAATGTATGCTATGTAATAATTCAAAGTCCACATTATCAGCACATGGATTCTCTCAGCACAAGACTTATTTTTATTTGCAAAGGTTCCCTTAAACCTAACTGAATTTTGAGGATGGAATCAAATACTCAAGCTTCCATCTAAACCAAACAATTATAGAATTACTAATTGGACATATTTGTTATCCAAGATAAAAAAAAAAGTTGAATATCTAGTAGAATAGATGGCTCTCTCACATTGGTCATTTAGTTTTCATAAAATTAGTTCTTAAAGAAAATCTTGTATATTGGATGTCGTTAGCCTGGATCCATAAAATCATCCTTTCCAGAATCCAACAAATCCACTGAATATTACTTTAGAAAGGATCCAGGGAAGGACACACTTTCGCTTGGACTAAATGGAACCTAATTAAACTGCATAAAAAATGGGGAGGTTGGGGTTTAAAATACATTTTGCATTTCTCCAGGGCACTTGCTGTGAAGATAAGATGGAATCACCTAACGCTTGATAATTTATGGACCAGGGGCATGAAAATTAAATAAATCGATCCTCTCAGTCCAATTGAATGGATGAATCCTCCTCATAACAGATCCCACAACTCCATAGTCTAGCATGTCATCCTTCATTTTGTTGAATTCATCCATAATGGACTTTCTTGGAGGATTGGATTAGGAAGACAAGTGCATATTGGAAAGGGTCCTTTGTTTTGCATTGGATATGCACACACCCTCTCACTAGGGCTCACTCTCTTATTTAAACAATCTAGCATCACCACTCTCGACCAAATGTTTGATCTGATCCATACTACTATCTTCTCACAAGCCTAGAAATCAACACTTGAACTTGGTAGACCTGCTGAATGGGAATAAGAATGGTCTAACTGCATCAATTCCCTCAAGGAATCTCGTATTAGAATATTGGACAGAGATGATGAGATTCTATGGATATTTTCCCAACACGACAAATATACTCCCAAGGCTGGATACCCTTTTATATATGTTGATCATAAACCACTGATGATGAGTTGGTGGTGGCATCCCCTATGGAAATTGAAAAGTCCTGCAAAGGGTAAACTCCTTGTGTGGTGAATTTTGTGCAACAAAATCCCCATGGGTGACAATCTACAGAAGAGATATTTATATGGTCCCTCATGGTGTGCATTATGTAGAAAAGTCGATGAAAGTGTCAATCATTTATTTCTACACTACCCCATCTCCAGTGGTTTTTCGTAAACTATATTACACTCACATAACATTAGCATCCAATGGATAGGACAATACTTTCCTACATCCTGGCGTTCATGGTGGAATCAAACAGTCCTTGCAAAACTTTGAAATCTCCCTATACTTGTCTACTGGTGTTATGTGGAATTTTGCATCTACGGATAAATACAATTTCCCTAGGTTGGTAGCTACACCTAGAACAACAGAATTAAAGAGTTTAACATTTTTCTATAGAAGATAAATAAGACAAGGGACCAACTTGTTATCTTTGGCTTTCCCTTTGTCTCCTTTGTATGGTTCCCATTGCTCCTTCTTGAACTTAATCTGCTCGACAAGTACCTACAATCATAAACAAAGGACAAAAAGCAATCAAAGCAAGAGATCTATCTACTATAAGCAAATGGAATCGAAATAATTTACTCATATAATCATCATACATAAAGACAAGAATATGGGAAAAGGTGTAAACAATTTTATTAAGTAGAAGGAAGAGTTACAACCATGAAGTCCGATCCAGTGTCACTCCTTCAGCTTGGGTTCCAACCAACATCACTGTTGAAAAGTGTACAACAAGAAATGTTAAATTTAGAATGTGCTAAAAAAATTAATTATGAAAAATTAAACTTGAATACTTTGTGAGCACGCACATGAGTTTCCTCCACTGATTGAGGGAATAAGCATGAGTTCTATAATGAGAGAATCAGTTGACTTAGTTCTAACTAGTCAAGTCTTGTAGATTATTTTAACAAGTTATTAAAATAATAAAATATAGTTTGTTAACGCTTGCATGCATGTGACAACTATTATTTCTGGTAATTGAGGATTCACCCATGGATAACTATTGTGTGTCAGTTCTATCAGAGACCCAGTTGAGATCAGATGTGGGACAGTGTACTATCAGATGCTTAACTATTTCTAGTAAGTAGTTTTTGCTTGGTTGAGGAACTAGTGTTCTCAAGGAATACGTAGTTGGACCATTGGTTGTTTTTGGTATGTTGGAATTAATAGCATATGCTTTTGCTATTATTTCCTAACAAAACTACGTAAGGACCATAGGGAAAGCCTATATAAACAGGGCTTGGGTGGTTCATGAGACATATCTTCATATCTTCATAGTTCATTCCGAATTTAATAGCTTTAGAGCTAATTCTTTTGTATTGTGAAGAGGATTTCCACTTGATTGATAATAAATGGTTGAGGTTTTATGTTGGTGCTTTCCCCTGGATATATCTTTTGTTATGTGTGATTAATTCTCTTGATCAGTTATGCATGTTTCCACTTGATGTTGCTCATGATTTCGATTATGCTTCCACTTAATGTTTTGTAGAAGTAGAACAAGTATTATGCTTTAGGACACTTCATATATCGGTTTGTTCAACAGGTGAAATTTCTACAATCACATCAAAAGTACAACACTTTGGAAGCATAACAATACTTGATTATAATCTCAAACCTCACACCAACAGTATCCCATTACAAATTCTCAAAGTGTAGCCCCTAATCACTTAGATGAGTGCTCAATTTATAGGAAAATGGAGGAGGTTTAGTCATAAATGAGGGTATTGAATGGTCTACCAAACTTAGAGTTAGCTTCCATGGAGGAAGGAATGAGAGAATAGGAAGTTACTTAAATCATTCCCTATCCATTTTCGATCTCATGGGAGATGATAAGTGTGGGAATCTTCTCGAATGCTCTAGAAGATAAGAATATTCCCAGAACCATATGTGGATTTCGCTCAATCTCACTCAGCACAAGTCAAAGTGGGCCTAAGTGCTCTGAAATGCAAATTGACATGGGTCGAACTACACTGAAGCGCACTTACCCCTGACCAAGGTTGTGCTGGTCCCTCAAGGAGGTATTTCTAGAGGGTTTGAGGCCAGGAAACTCTTAGGTAAGGAAGCATTCAAAGTGATGACTTGTCTAGGGCATGTAGCAACTGAATTAGGGTTTGATGAGCCCTAATAGTACTGTTCTGAATGATGGGAATGATGTACCCAAATGGATCTATAACAACTACCGCCTAAAGCATGAAGTAAAAAATAATAATTTCGAGTGATATGCTGTACGATGTGATGAGGAGGTTCTGAAGCGAATGGTGACCTGCATCAATTACAATACATAATATCATGATATTTTGGATTTTGCATGAATTGCTGAGGGAAGGCATATCCATGCTCATCATATAAACTTTCACTACAAGTACATAGATAGTCATATATAGATATAGACCCATGATGGGATGACCATCAATGTAAAGCCATTGTACAAATGATTTGGTACTTTACTGAAATCACAGTCCGAATGGATGAAACTAGATCTAGGGTCTTCTATCTCTTTCAATTGTTTGGTCAAGTATGAGTCTAACCATGCGAATATGTGATCTGAAGTCAAACATAGGAAGAAAACATCTGATTACCAACCAATGATGTAAGCTGTTAACAGATGCGAGAGAAATCATTGATAATCATAATGATCCTCAAGGTACTACAGTACAGTACATTTTGCATGGTGTGAATGGATGTTTTTATGTCGAATGCCATACAAAGTCTTTTGGTTGAAGGCTGGGGATGTCAACCTATCGCTGGAAGCCAGAAACTTAACATTGATGTATGCAAGTCTCAAGGTACCCAAAGGGTGTTTCTAAGTCAACTTCTTGGATAATGTGTTGATGTCGACAAGAAGTGACTCATTGCAAGGCCTTGATGTATCCCACATCAACGACACGAAATGAGTTTAATGATTTTTGGAGACAAAATGTGACTGATGACACAAATTTTAGAATGGAGGTCATGGAAATGAAGGTTTATGAGTATTGCAAAGGATGAATTTCGACTGAGTGACTTCTCTTGAACATGTCGGTGACACTGAATGAATTGGCAACATTGACCCAAAACCAAAGTAATGGATGGTATGACAAACGAAGGTATGATGACCATCAAGCAGATAACCCAACCCATGTAGTCACAATGATGAAGTGAAAGTGTCATGTTCAAGAGTGACCTGCTGCCATAAAGTGGTTTAGCCTTTCTCTCATTATCCCTAGTCATTGTTGACCAATACCTCTTTAGTTTTATCAAGCTTGAGGAGGATAACGTATGCTTGTTGTATAATTCCACCCTTCAGGTGAATCCATTGCTATGTGATGTTTGAACGAGTCTAGTGAGGGTGAAACTCAGTCTTGTCATGATGGACAAGTTTATCACTATTTGATGTTTTAACAAGTTTAACGACAATGATAACTAAATTATTTTCATGTTTAGAGAGTTTGAAAAGGGACAGAAAGGAAACTCCACAAGTTCTTTTTCGTAAGTTTGTCTCTCAAGTCTGAAAAAGTGTAAAATAATACAAGAGTGTACCTATTGACCATGTTCAATCAATGTATCCCTTTTTCATAAATAATCTATCTCATTCCGGAAAAGGGTTAAACTTATACTGAGTAGATGTCATTTCTAATCTATTAACAAGCTGAAAAGGACAAGAAATCAGTAATCTTTTCATACTTCAAGAGTTTGAAAAGAGCTTAAAGAGGACTCCAAGGGGGTTCCATTTTCGATGTTTAACAGAGCTCAAAAAAGAGAGAAAAGTATGCTCTGTGGTCAAAATATAATTCACGATCGTGCACGTCAAATTCTGTAAGTCAACTGTAAATCTGTTTAAAGCAACACCGAATGGATCAAGCATACCTATTTCATTAGTGAAAATAGGTAAATACTAAATTTTACTCATTTAATGATCATGAAATAAAATAAAACAACAATTTACCATGTTATTTTCACCATTCGATATTTACCATTCATTTTGTGCTCTGGACCAACTTTTTACCTTGATCTTCAACAATTTATTGCAAGCAATTTTGTGGATCATTTCTCGTGCCTTCTAGACCAGGTAGAAGATCTACCCCTCCTCTTTCTTTTCATGTCATTCTTTTACAGTTTCATGCAAGTTTTTAGGGTTTTTAGGGCCCCTAGGGCTAGAATCAACCCAACCTTCCACGTCAAAAATTACGCTACAGAGCACCCAAAAAGAAGGGTAGCTACTTTACATTGGATTGTCTCCTTGTCTGGGCTATGCTGGGTGAGTTTCACAAATTTGTTTCACTTGTTTGGCCCAAAATTTCTCTAGTTTTTTGCATGAAATGGATCATAACTAAGCTTATGGTTTGATTTCAAGCTTTCATCAAATCAGAATGTCTATTACTTGGAGAGAAAGAGAGCATGAAGAACAAGACATGGTTACCTTAAATGATCTGGGTGCTATTGAGGCCCTCAGAAAATGTGGGTTTCTCAAATACTTTAGGTTGTGCGGGATGAGGCAACAATTAGTACTATTGCAGTTCCTAGTTCATGCATGGGATCCAGCGAATCAAGATTTTCACATAAGGGACAAAGTGGTCCCTATTATGATTGATGAATTTTACTTTCTTACAGGGTTGTCGAGATGTGGTGCCCCCATTTCTTTGTTAGGTTCTTCCCGTGGGGGTGAATTAGTGAGGGACTATGTTCAACAATTCTGTCAGCTAGGTACACAACCTAGTAAAGATGGAAATATAATCATCAAAGATATTCATGATTTTCCTTGGGGAATAATCCTTTTCACTATAACAAAGTTGGTAGGCAGTGTGACACTTAATTTGGAGAACAAATCATACATGCAGTATGCACTTGAGTGTCTTGAGCCAACTTTATTCAATTGGTGTGAGGTTATACTTTCTTCACTGAAAGAGTAGATGAGAAAGGTAAAGAGTGGTAATATGAAGAATTTTAGCTATGGATTGCTCTTAATCACTTTTACCTTAGAGAGAATTCCATTGATGCAACCTCAGCATATAACACTGGATGTAGCTAGTCCTAGAGATCCAGGGATGTAGAGGTGGGTCGAATTGATGGTAATACATGATGGTGATTCATTCATTACATTTTCTATTTCATTCTTCATTTGGCTCAATCAACAACACATTTTCATCGAGGAGCATCCATGCATAGGGATGTATTTTCATGGAGATCCAGAGTTGATTTTACTAGCGAGCGCTGAATGGGGTGCTATAGGTAAATTATGTCTGACTATTTTTTTTTTTGTTTTTTAAGTTTCTACATGTTTTTGTGTTTTTTATGTTTCCAAGAATAAACCAAAATCATTCTCATGCATACAAATGTTGATATTGTTCGACCTATGAGACATCAACAGGAGGTAGGTGGACCAACGTAGAGAAATGTTTAGAGGGCAGTTCTCTAGGATTTGGATTTGACCGAGACACTGGTAGAGTTGCGAGATCATGTCAAGCGGTTATCCCTTAGTATTCTAGATATCTAGATTGAGGAGTTACCTATGAGGCTGCAGTGCCATACTATTGGTGTCCCTGGTCATTGGATGTAGCTATTGTGCATGATAGCTCACGATGTGACCTGTTATCATGAGCATCACTAGGTCTACTTAGGATGATTTATGTATGCATCTTGAGTTTTTAGCTCAGATGACAAAACATGTCTTGGACATAAATTTTGTAAAAACTTTTAAAACATTTATCCATTTTTACTTTCAGAGTTTTTATATATATGGTTATGTGTAATCCTCTTCAACTAATGATGTGAATTGAAAATCTACTTTTATATGTGTCACAAATGTTTATTTAACACATAGTTCACTAATGAATTAGTTAATGTGCTAAAGTTTCTGGAAATATGTTGATATTGAATGTACTCAAAATGCCTTTCCAAAATACAAACTCTAAGGAACATATAAGCATTTGTTAGTTGCAGTACAATGAGTTGTGAGTCTAGCCTAATGATGACTTAGCAAATGGCAAGTGAAATGGCATCAGAGAGAAGTTCGATCAACGTGCTATACTCAACGATATTGTTCATGGAATGATTTATATAAATCCCTTGAAAACTCACTAACTCGCCACTTGGAGTGAAAATGGCCCATGCTATAGAAGATAGGTTCTGCGTAATATGACTAGCACCATTGGTATAACCAAAAAATGGCTCCAAATATTACGACATCTACAACAAATGAAAAGCAGATTACTTAACCACATAAAAAATTTAAAAGACACATTGATACACACACATGTAATTAAATCATATATACAATGATTTTACTACACTCAATTAAGCATAGTAATGTTTGAGATACAGCCTGTTTCAAGGCTACGACAATGGAATTCCATCATAATCCACCAACTCATAGGCACCTTTTGCCAAAACACACTTGAAAATGTAAGGGCCCATCCATAGTGGTTCAAATATTCTTGCTCCTTGTTTATCAACTTCCTGTACGTAAAGCAAGACCAGGTCTCCTTCTGAGAAAATGCAAGGCTTGACATTTTTGTCGTATTGTGCCTTGATTCATTTCATATGTGCTTCGTTAACCAATGTGGCTTCATGGAGGGTTCCATCCAGATGGATGAGTTCTAAGAAATGTGTTTCTTTATCAGAAGTGTCAAGTAACAGGTCAATTGCAAGATTAAGACATTAGATTTAACATTGTATCGGCAAGATTGCTTCTAAACGATACACCAATTGAAAGGGTGTGAGTCCAGTTGTGTTACTTACTAAGGTTCAATATGCCCACAAAGTAGAGTATAGGATTAAATGCTAGTGTCGTTTATGAACCCCTATCATTATTTGAAGCATTTTCTTTAAGACTTTGTTGATGGCCTCA
>APFE030576964.1:0-17452 GCA_000404065.3 Pinus taeda | reverse complement strand
AAAGGTTCCACAACCAACAATATATGAGCAAACAACTCTGTTAGAGACTTAAAATTAATTATTGGGCACGAATTGCATAAAAAGAATAAGACACCATATGAATCCACATCATTTCAATGTACATACTCCATTCAAATTTGAGCTTTGTTGTGATTGAAACGTCTTTCAGGCCTCTACTGTGTATCCATTTCCATCATTTTTCATTCGTGGCAGTGTGATGGTAGATCTTGGCATTGGTATTGGTTAATTAGCAGCTCCCTTGTATATTGTAAAAACTTCAACATCAATTCATAGATATGAACCTTTTTTCTAAGGAAACTTCTCAAATTTGGAGTATTTTTAGAGTGGTGGAGGTGTTTCTGATTCCGTTTGCGAAATTTTGTTGACTGCACAACTCACTAACAAAGTCATAAATGGCCATGGATAGAGCGGGTACACAAAATAGCCAATCGTGTTTCAGAATAGAAGAATTGACATATAGAGAAAAGATTTCGAATCAACTGAGAGAAACATGTGAAATGTACGCTGAAAAATAGTGTAGAGGAGATAGCATTCTAACCAACAGGAAAACGTTCAGTTTTTAAATAATGCACATGATTTTAATCTTCAACACATTTGTATAACACGACCACACTACTCCAAAGCTCATTCGTTGTTCTGCAAATCTCATACACGATGTTCACATCCAGCTGGTTTACATTAATGGGGTATCAAATAAAGGAGACCCGCAATGGTGCTTTTCCTAGCTCTATTGTTGTCACTCTTCTCTATTTTGATCAGTGATATAGAATCTTGATTCCCTTAATAGATATCTGAAGAGGATAGATGCGGGGTCACTTCCACTTTGAAGTCGAGGAAACTGTTGAAATATTAATTTCAACCTGCCGTGCAGCAGCATTTAAACGGCGACCATAAAACCATTCCCGAAAACCACATCGCACCGCTTTTTGCCAAAGGTTGTTTTTCCCTGGAGGCCTCCGACACAGTCCGCTGCTGCCACGCATCTTCAGTACGAACCGAGAACCACCAAACTCCCACGCATTAAAAATCATTTGGTTTGTGTGAGTTAGGTGTGCAAAATGCGTCCGATCAAGTCAACGGACCAGATCTTCCTCAACCTGCCAGAATTTGTTTTTGATTTACCGCCGGCTTTATTTAATGCACTTTAATGAACTGTCATAGTCTTAGGTAAAGTATTTAAAGTTTTTACCGCATGTAATATTTTTATTGTTAACCCATATGGTATGTATGGGATATAGTGGTGTTTAAGCATTGACCTTTCAGTGTTGTAACACGGGGATGAATGTGAGTTTTTGGCAGCAGCGAGAATGAAAAACGAGGGTTTGCACAGCAGTGCAAGGTAGAAGATTTGTAATGAAAAAAGGGGAAAGCATATGTATATGCAATTTTTTTTGTTATGTGTTGACTATTGTGTGATGCAAAGCATATAACGCACAACATTGCAAAACATAAAAAAACAGTTTGAAATGTAATGGTTGTTGGTTGTTCAAACGAAGGGAAGCAAGAGCGAATGAAGAATGACTGATTGTGTGAGTTTCTATTTTTGAGATTGAAATGTAATGTAAGAAATTTTTACAATATATGTAAGAACTTTTTTTTACACTTGTAAATGTAAAAGCCCTTTTTCAGAAGTAAATGTAAATGAGATTTTTACACACGGAGGAGGCAGAGTAATTTTGTTTTTGGTAAAAGTTCTTGGTGAATCCTTCTGAGAAAGAGGAAGAAAATTGTGTTAGACAGTTTATAAAATAATACAAGTTTATTTTGGCTAAGAAACTCTATTTTGCTTAGAAATTTTTATTTAGCTTCCTTGTGCAAAAGATCCTGAGGAGAAAAACAAAACATTGCTCTGTATTCAGTTAATTTGTGTTTGAAATCACCAAAAATTTCCAATAGAAAAAAACTTTGTGATGCACACAAGCAATTTCTTTGCGGAAGTAATTGACCCTCCCAATGATGATAGTGGATTAATGCTCTCACACTAGACAACATCTTCTCAATCTAAAGTTGCAATGAGACTCCAGAATAATAAAACCACATTGAACTCTTGACCGCAAAGAAAACCACTTGGGGACGATTTGTCAAGCTAGGTCTTGAAACCATTCCTGGGCGTTTTAGTAATGACAACATAAGTCGATTAGAGTCTCAAGCGTTTTGAACGTTTGTGACGGGAGAGGAATTTGGTCGACTTTCAATGAGAGAGGCGTTTGGATATACTATCGCAGAAATAGGTGAGATGGTTGCCTTTGGTGACAAGCTTCTATTTTTTTAACACATATATTTTTCTGTTTTTTTAACACATCTATTGACGGATGAGGGCAAGACTCACAATGGCAAAGTGTTTATAACCTAAATCTTAATGGAATTATAACCAGAGCGATATTGTGCACAATTAGTAACAATAGAAAATTTAGATAGAGAAAATTGAGTAGACAAAGAGTACAGATTTCTACCGACTGTAAGAAAAAATGGTTTTCTAAAAACAATAATTAGTAATTACACATATGCACAATGGATAGAAGAACAAGCATATAATGCATTTAGATGATAATGGTATGATAATTTGGAACGACTGGTGGGTTAAGGTTGCAGAATGGACTTCCAATCTGCCTTGTCCAGAATATGCAAAGAGAAGGTTGAGAGAAAAACCGCCAAGTAGAAACAGACTGTGGCTCTCACACAATTGAGTAGGCTAGGAAGGGAACTGGAAAGCACAACCATACCTGAGGAGCCATTGGCGTTGTCGCAGCAGGAGATGTTACGCTAATTTGGTGTAGCTCTTTAACGCTGCCTAATGTTACGCTAACGGTGCCCAATGTTACGCTAATTTGGTGTAGCTCTTTAACGATGCCCAAAATTGGAGACCTGAGGTACGACAGGGAGCATTTTTGAATTGATTTTCAGAACTGTATGCAACACAGGCTAGCGCTATTCAAGGATAAGCTTAAACAGAGGACCGACAGACTTCGAGCACCGATACCATGTTAAACATAGACAATGGTATTGACAGAATATGAATGATAAATATTGAATTGTATTTATTATTAACAATAATATATGAATCTTGAATTCATATTTTAAATGGTTTCTTGAACTCTGATAGTTGTTTACTTTCCAAACCAACCCTAATTAGATATACAACACTACGTCCCTATTTCCATCGTTCGATATCCTGTTTCTCTCGTCCAGATATGGATGCAGGAACTACGTCCCTATTTCCAAATATAAAGGTAATAGGAGCTTAAGAATTAGTTAGTTGCATCATATTTTTGAGCTTAAGTCAATTGCGAATTCTTAAAATATTTTTAGATTCTCTGGATATGGGCCCGAGATGAAATAATTGACCTCGTTCATGTTTATCGAATCTCAAAGTATGAAAATCCGTCATACACATTAAATGTCTGCGTCAGACAATAATATATCTCATAAAATTATAGGGACACTCATATTATTACCCTACGAAATTTCCTTGCCTATTTTTGGTGACGAAACGAAATCTCTTTTTGGTTGAATATGTTTGTTAATTCACAGACATACATCACGTTTCTCCGATGGTTAATCAATTTTATAAATTAAATCTTATACATAAAATTTAATCCTCACCACAAATTAAAATAGATCCAAATAAATGAAATTAAAATAATAGTATTTAAAAAGATAAAAATGACACTATAATCACCATCAAACATCTGGATTTTTCAATGCTTTTATATATAATTCAAAATTTGATGATTCAATCTTGCTTAAAAATTGATGTATTTCTTGCCCTAATGAATATCTAAATATCTATCTATCTTATATTAGCAGTGTATTTTTCACCAACTATTACTATCTTTAATCGCTTTGGTTCACTCTCCACCGATTATTATAATATTTGAATGACTCTTACGTGTGATGTTGACGGCCATATGTAATGGCAATAGATTTTTTTGGTACCATTTCCAACAAAAGAATTATTTTATAAGCATATTTTTTTTGGCCAACAATATCATATAATGATTTTATATCCCATTTATACATGTGCGATGGTAATGGATATTTATATACATTTAGTAAATATGGTTTTCATTAGATTTCTCACAAATATAATGATCTCTTTTATCAATAATTTATTACATAATGATTTTATTTTCATTGTATATAAAATAAATATATATTTATATAAATGCAGGGAAAATCACAGTAAGTTCACCCAAAAAGAAGACTTAACTCCCGGTCAAATTAATTTAAATTTTAGTAACAAAACTTGGACCAACTAAACTAACTTTTTAAAATAAATATATATTATTTTTGTAAGTTTATAATAAAAAAAAACAATAATTACTAATTGTTAAAAAATTATGTTAAAATTACTAAATAATTTTATTTTAATTCACCATTTCAATTATACCAGTCTATTAAATAATGAAATTAATATTACCATAATATTTTATATTTCTTTTAACTATATTTTATTACAAAATTATTTACATAAATAGATACCCATAACTCACTTATAACATCTAGGTAAACTACTAAACCATTACAACATTACTCTGAGTTGACAACATAACTAGTAAATGCCATCCTAAAAACGAAACCTTATACAACATATCCAACCCAAAAGACCTTGAAGATTAAAACACCTAAGAACAACCTTATAACAAGAAGCAACCCACTATGGAGACCCACAGAACTGGAGAAAAGTTATTGTGCTACAAAAACACCACCCCTAGTATACCAGGGTTCTCCACACCAAACTCCAAAAACATAACCCAGAGCGAACACGATACAACAGACACACCACCCATAATATCCCTATCGTAAACAATTCTGCGTAAAAGTAATTTTAAAATTACAAATCAATTATAAATCTGATTCTTGACAGTCGTAAAACTGATTAAGGGGAAATCAAGAAAGGGTTGCATGCAACTTAGACTGGACTTACACTTTCGACTTTGAGTAAACCCACCTGCATATATACAGTGCATGATATTGCAGTTCACTACACAGAGATGACCGTATTTCTTTTGCGCCTTCCCCACAATTTGAGATCCCCCTTGTTTCTTGCAGCGTGCGAGTTATTTCTTAATGCACACACAGAGATGACCGTATTTCTTTTGCGCATTCCCCACAATTTGAGATCCCCCTTGTTTCTTGCAGCGTGCGAGTTATTTCTTAATGCACACACATCGTTTACTTGTATTCCATTTCCTCCTCCCTCCCATTTCTTGCAACAACCTGCGAGACTTATTTCTCACCGCACACAGTCATGAATAAGCAGAGGATTTCCCCTTTCAGGCTTGCCAAACGAGTGCTGAAAACTCTGCCCAAGCATTGCCAGCTTTAAAAGTCCAAGTAACAAAAGCGGTTTCACACAGAAAGTCCATGAAAAGTAAGAAGAAGAAAACAGAAATGGAGGCAGCTAATTATGAGTCACATAGAAGAATTTGAAGTGATGATATCATCAATACTCTAAATGATGATATCGATAATAAGTCAGTGTATGGTTTCATCCAGTGTTGTGAAAATCGTGATTAAATCGCAATTTAATGAAAAAAACGCAATTTTTTCACCTTGCCGATCAAATCGCGATTTTTATATGAAAAAATCACCTAAATTTTTTTTTGCCAATTTTTACTGAAAAAAATCACGATTTTTACCAAAAAATCATGCTTTTTTAAGAAAAAATCGTGGTGGGTCGTAGATGGTTTAGATATTAAAAAAATTGAAAAAAAAAAGTGAATATTTTTGTACCGAATGATTTTTTCCCGATTTTTTCTGATTTTTTCCCGATTTTTCCGATTTTTTCCGATTTGTTCCCTGCGCCGATTTAATCCCGATCGCAATTTTCACAACACTGGTTTCATCATAGAGACGTGGCAGTGGTGGGCAGTCGAAGAAAAACATGAGTTGCTGCATTGCCTTCACTATTGGACGCTCAATCCCATGAAAAGATAAGTAACTTGCTCGCTTTCTTCAAGAAAAATATATGTATGTTTTATTTGGGTAGCTTCTTGAAAGATTTCTTACCAAATATAGATAATATATGCATAATAGTAGGCAAAGAAGAATGTGAAAAATGAGTGGACTTAAAAGCTAAGAAAATATGTAGTTTTTCTTATAAAGAAAATATGTAGTACCTCTTAGAAAGACTACATGTGAGTCTTAGGTGTGAAATGCTGGGTCACTTGTCATTTTCTTGGAATAAAACCCTTGCTAAATAGCCAAAATATCTTCTTGAGAAAATATGGTGAGGCATATAAACTTCCTGAGGACATAGTGTGAAAAATGGCCAAGTTTTCTTGAATTAAAATATGTATTCTTATTTAACAAAAGTTTCTTGAAAAAGGATATATGCTAATTGCATTGTGATACTAGCTAATTTCTAAGTTTCTTGTAAAATAATTATGCATTACATGCATGATAGATTTAGCTAATGATGTGCTTCTAGGCACATAGATATTCATTTCTATAGTTTTATTTTTAGAAAAGTGTGCATACTTCATGTATGAAAGTGATGGCTCTTACGAGAAATCTCTTAAAAAACAAAAATAGAGGTTCTTTCCTTCAAAGACACATAAGAATAGTATACATACAAAATCAAGATTCCATACTTCTTTCATAAAAAGATTATGTGCATTGAAGTAAAAGTAATTGTGTTAGGAAAAACACATGTTACATGCCAAAAAGGGTAGCTATTGTGATATTGGAAATATGATT
Source organism: Pinus taeda (assembly GCA_000404065.3). Lineage (NCBI taxonomy): Eukaryota > Viridiplantae > Streptophyta > Pinopsida > Pinales > Pinaceae > Pinus > Pinus taeda. The sequence continues at coordinate 10,729 of APFE030576964.1, read as the reverse complement.
TTGTGTGTACCTGGAGGAAGTATTATGTTAACTTTCTTGAAGATAATAATCGATGTTAGCTTTCTTCAAAATATTAATCTCTTGAAAAGATTGTCTTGCTAGATGAGTTGGGTCGACTTCTTGATTGTAGTGCATAAAAGGTTAAGTTAACCATGTTATTTTTTTCCTGATTTTTATGCATAAAGATGGGTATCTATAATAATTTCTAAAAAGGGAAGCATGAGAAGCCTACATATAGGAAGATAGAGAAATGAGGTCATAATGACTTTCTTTTAAGAAAGAAGTAAGTAATTGTTTACATGAAATGATGGTAGAATCCTAGAGAAGGGAATATGTTTTGCATACATTAAAGAAGGACTAATAAGATAATCTATTGGATGCACAAAGAATGGTCATTGTGTTATAGAGATATGTTTTTTGTATGTTAGAGAAACTATGTTGAGTTCTTGAAAAATAACTATGTGAAAAGAACACATGTGCATAAGCATAGCAACAACAGTTTATTACATGTAAGAAGATATAACGACTATGTTATACATTTTAGTAGTGCTAATGGGTTAGATCTCTTAAGGAGAAATATGCATTAGTATGAATAAACTTTGTGGACGTAAAACAAGTATTTACTTAAATATATTGACTAGTTAAGTAGTATGTCATGCTTGCTCATGCACATAAGTAGATGTTAAAGATCACTTTTAGAGGTTGATTATTGATTGATTAATATTGTATCTAATCTTGTTGCGAAAGCTTGTTGACGACAACAATGACACGAAACGATGGTGGTTTGTGCCAAAGAAAAGTGATGTTTAACATTGTGGCAGGTAAAGAATTAATGGTCCATCCAGATGAGTACGATTTGCGGGATCGTACATTGATAGAACAATCATGCCACAAGGATGTAGCAAGTGGCGATATGTAGGTAAAGGGTTTCATAGAAATGTAATAGCCCTAGCTAGTTTTATGACACTTTAATGATATTTCATTGTAATATTTGATAACAATGGATAAGGGATGGAATCCCTTATAATCCATTGAGTGGGGTGAAAACCCTCATGAGCTTTTAATAATAAGATTAAACGTTTGTTGGTTTTCACCCTACGGGGTTTCCAGGGTATATGGGTGTTAAATGGTGTGATTGCCTTTTGTGTCAGTTTGATGATGTAGAATCCTTGATGATGAGGAATCTTTATTTGATGTGATAATCATAATGACCAAGTATGTGATTAATTAATATGGTTAAGGAAATCATGAAATGGATGCAAGGTTCATGAAACAGTTTATGTTAATATACTACAACAGTGGTTGTCAATGGTTATGCAACTTACTGTCCTCTATTGCATTTTATTTATGCATTAATGAACATTATATCTAATGGTTAATGAGGAATGTGGAGTTGTGATTTGGATAATTACTTGTAGGTAATTTGTATAAAAAGAAAATTCTACCTCCCTTCTTTTACATGTGAGGTTACCGGGGTATGTTACAAGTGGTATCAGAGCTAAAGGTTGTAGCACTGGCGCCTTTGGGGATTGGTAAGCGGAAAAGAAATTGAGGTACACCACCAGTGGGCATTAACTCAGGGATGCGTTTAACCATTCACATATTAATTTATGTAGTACACTACTTTCAGCATGATATGTGTGATTCATGTTTATAACTGCTTTGCGTAGTAAGTAATAAAGTTTGTTGCATAACTATGTTCATGACATTGGATTCTTAATGAGGATAAAAGACAATAAAACTCGTGTCACACTTATGAACAATATTGAACCACTCATTACACTTAAGAACAATATTGAACACTCATTAAGGAAAGTGACAATCAACTACCAAATTTTGCTTTGCAAATATGGCAATAATAATGATGCATTTAATGAACACGATTGAAGTTACAATGAACTAATTTTAATGAGTCAATGCATGAACATAAAATACGGGGATATACTTGGATTTGATGATATAGTGTTTTAAAAAGACATTGTAAGAACCCCTTTAGACTTGAAAATAAACAATAAGTCGAGTAATGAGACTTGACTATAATAACTAATTTTGTATTGAGTCTTGTCATGGATGCATGAAGATGATTGGTAGTTGAGATTGGTTAGTGTTGTATGACTAACCAATAGAACTTATATGCATTAATTGAATTGGGTTTAAGATTATTACAATTCGTAAACAAGTGATGGTTTGATTGGTGTCACATGCGTGGAATGTGTGTATGATGATTCTTACTCTCTCTATGCTATATTTCCAGTTGTTTATGAGAAGAGTTCTTAATTTTATTCACCATGAGAATGCTTGATGAATAGTATATGCTTAAGTATTAATAGATTTAATGATGTTTCCCTCTAATTCTTTGAGATTCACTAGCATGGTATGTGTTTTATGTTAATCATTACTTGTTGTGAGATAAAAATCATTTGAGCCTCTATTTAATGATGGTTGAATTTATCTCTACTATGGGAATGACAGATTTCTTATGCATGTTGCATTCCAGTGTGAAGTTAATTATAGAATCATGTTCAGTGGGTAACATTTTTAGGACCCATTCATGGTAGAATTACATGTGACAATTATTCATAAATAGACTAACTGTGTTAATGCAGTTTCCAGTAAACCCTAGCTACCTTCCCCAACTCTAGATGCTTCCAAAGGAAAAGGAAGCAAGGGGGAAGGAAGAAAATTGTGCGGTAGGGACAGATGGAGAAGGGAAAAAAGAATCGCTAAGTCTGGTGATGACCAGATAGCGCAGGCTTTGTGTGCCAAAATCTTGTAGAAGACGCTAAATCTGGTGATGACCAGATGGCGCTTGATGTGCATGTGAGTATTCCTTTGATCATGCTTAAGGAGTTGGAAAATGATAACTAAAGTGTGTTGATGTTAATGATTTTCATAATGTCTCCTTGAAGTCATTATTCTGAAATGGTCACATAGTAGTGTTAAGATAGTTGTTGCATCTAACATCAAGTGGTAACTCTGGTGCATGTGTGACACTTAGGGGATCATGCTTCTAATTGCATAAGTAGAGGAATTGCTTCCGATAAGGGTAGTTTAATTAGTTAGTTATGCGTGTTGAACCAAGGGTTGGTCAGAACACCTTGATTATGCTTAATTATATTAATGATGCATGGCCAATGCTGGCCACAGTAAACGTAAGATAATACCCCATTAACGATGGTGTAGATTAAGACAATAGACTATGGGAAATTGGAAATGTTTAGATTGTTAACTCAACTATTGTTGACATTTATACATTAATGAATATTTGCATATGCTTGTATACATGACAATATTGTATGCATGAATTTTTTTTGAAATTGAATACTTGTTAAATGATGCATATTTATAACTAACGTTGTTGATGGGATTAAGTAGTGGAAGCTTAATGGCAACAAGAAAACTCGTCATGTAAAATGTTGCAATGAGAATTGCAATCATAAATGAGAAATAATAATGTTATATGATATGCATGAATTGTGTTATTTGGGAAATCTGAATGCATACAACATGTATGATAGATATGTTTCCCATCAATCTAGATGTTGTGGACCCATGATGAGGGTTAAGTGTAAATGCATGGTGTACATGCATGTTTATTTTGTTAATGATAATGTTCATATGGTTTATTATGTAAATTACGTTGGGAAAGAGTAATAAAAGAGAAATTTAACATGACAGATAGTTGCAGATAGTTGGGAAAGGCTAGATTGCCTTGGGTTGATGGCAGTTACCTACTCGGAGGGGTCGATGGTACTTGTCTGCTGGGATTTAATGCCTTTGGTTGATGGCAGTTACTTGCTCGGAGGGGTTGATGGTACTTGTTTGCCCGGATTTAATGCCTTGGGTTGATGACAGCTACATGCCCGGAGGGGTTGATGGTACTTGTCTGCCCAGATTTCCTCTCCCTAGAGATCAATGATCTCAGTAAAGGAAAAGAGTTTGCCAAGATGGTGAAGAGGGTAAAAAGCCTGAGGCAACTTTTTTGATTTGGAGCCTGTTGGAGGAGGCCCAAAATTCCTCATAGACAGGACGCTGTAAGAGGAATAGGTAGGACGCTGCCAAGAGGAATCCTATATTGGACCCTATGTGATCATTGGAATTCTTGAGCTGGTTGGCCAATGGAATTCCATGTTAGACTTGGTAAGGTCTCTATCAAAGAAACTGTCTGGATGTGAAAATGACTCGATCTAGTTGTGGAAACCAGTTCCCATGGGTTGGGAATTCTTTAGCCTATGGTGGTTCTCATAGCTAAAGAAATTAACTAATCAGCTATATGTTGTGTTAAAAATGAATTTTACATATAGTTATGTGAAATATGTTATGCACATTTAACAAGAAATGAGCTTAGTGCTCACTAAGGAGTTATTGGAAATTTTAATTCCTTTATTGTATTACTAATCTTGTGAAAGTCTTAGTAGGGGCTAAGACAATTTTCACTTGATGCAGTGATTGATTGTTTTGATGATTAGAGAGCTAGGTGCTCTTTTGGTACTTTTAGAAGAACTATGTGGATGTCTTTACTGAGAGTTAATACATTATGCATGTGGTGAAGTGAATTATCATGTTGATGATTGGGGTTGGTGCTCTTTAAGTACTTGTAAAAGTACTATGATTTAAATATCATCTAACATTGCACAATTGATGGATAGTTAAAAGTATTTCATTTGACTCAGAATATTGCGACTAATGCGATTAAATTTAGTAGTCATACATTACAGATTACTTACCATGGAGTGTTGATGGGTTGCTCAATCACTATTAAAATGCTCACGTGAAAGTGCTCATGATTTTCAAGAGTAATTGGTAAGTAATGGTAAGCTGATATAGAGATTTGCCTTTGTATATTATGAATTTTAATAAGGGCCAAATGATGGAAATTAGAACTTGCATATTTTTGCAGTTATAAATGCTTATGACTATTGATTTTTTCTTACATTATGACATTACAATTTGTGTTTATTGTCATTTCTTGAAATGAAATATTTGATTTTAAAGGGGAAGGATCACTTTTTGTGTGGTTTAGATGGTTATATCATGAGTAAAATATAAAGTTCCAATGAAAGATGAACACTGAGGACGGTGTTCTTGTTAAAGGGGGGAGTATGTAATATCCCTATCGTAAATAACTCTGTGTAAGTAATTTTAAAATTACGAATCTGTTATAAAACTAATTCTTGATAGATGTAAAACTGATAAAGGGGAAATCAAGAAAGGGGTGCATGCAACTTAGACTGGACTTAGACTTTCGACTTTGAGTAAACCCACCTGCATATATACAGTGCATGTATTGCAGTTCACTACACAGAGATGACCATATTTCTTTTGTGCCTTCCCCACAATTTGAGATCCCCCTTGTTTCTTACAGCTTGTAAGTTATTTCTTACTGCACGCACGTCGTTTACCTGTATTCCATTTCCTCCTCCCTTCCATTTCTTACAACGGCCTGCCACACTGATTTCTTGCCGCACGTAGTCATGAATAAGCAGAGGATTTCCCCTTTCAGGCTTGCCAAATGAGTACTGAAAGCTTTTCCCAAGCACTGCCAGCTTTAAAAGTCCAAGTAACAAAAGCGGTTTCACACAGAAAGTCCGAGAAAAGTAAGAAGAAGAAAATAGAAATGGAGGCAGCTAATTATGAGGCACATAGAAGAATTTCAAGTGATGATATAATCAATACTCTAATTGATGATATCGATAATAAGTCAGCATATGGTTTCATCATAGAGACGTGGCAATGGTGGGCAGTCAAAGAACAACATGAGCTGCTACATTGCCTTCACTGTTGGACGCTTAATCCCATGAAAAGATAAGTAACTTGATCGCTTTCTTCAAGAAAAATATATGTTTGTTTTATTTGGGTATCTTCTTGAAGGATTTCCTACCAAATGTAGATAATATATGCATAATAGTATGCAAAGAAGAATGTGAAAAATGAGTGGACTTAAAAGCTAAGAAAATATGTAGTTTTTCTTATAAAGAAAATATGTAGTTCCTCTTAGAAAGACTACATGTGAGTCTTAGGTGTGAAATGCTGGGTCACTTTTCATTTTCTTGGAATAAAACCCTTGCTAAATAGCCAAAATATAGCCAAAATATCTTCTTGAGAAAAGATGGTGATGCATACAAACTTTATGAGGACATAGTGTGAAAAGTGGCCAAGTTTTCTTGAATTAAAATATGTATTTTTATTTAATAAAAGTTTCTTGAAAAGGATATATGCTAATTGCATTGTGATACTAGCTAGTTTCTAAGTTTCTTGTAAAATAATTATGCATTACATGCATGATAGATTTAGCTAATGATGTGCTTCTAGGCACATAGATATTTATTTCTACAGTTTTCTTTTTAGAAAAGTGTGCATCCTTCATGTATGAAAATGATGGCTTTTACAAGAAATCTCTTTAAAAACAAAAATAGAGGTTCTTTCCTTCAAAGGCACATAATAATAGTGTACATACATGATCAAGATTCCATGCTTCTTTCATAAAATGATTATGTGCATTGAAGTAAAAGTAATTGTGTTAGGAAAAACACATGTTACATGCCAAAAAGAGTAGCTATTGTGATATTGGAAATATGATTTTGTGTGTACCTGGAGAAAGTATTATGTTAACTTTCTTGAAGATAATAATCGATGTTAGCTTTCTTGAAAATATTAATCTCTTGAAAAGATTGTCTTGCTAGATGAGTTGGGTTGACTTCTTGATTGTAGTGCATAAAAGGTTAAGCTAACCATGTTATTGTTTTCTTGACTTTTATGCATAAAGATGGGTATCTATAATAATTACTTGAAAGGGAAGCATGAGAAACCTACATATAGGAAGATAGAGAAAAGAGGTCATAATGACTTACTTTTAAGAAAGAAGTATTAAATTGTTTACATGAAATGATGGTAGAATCCTAGAGAAGGGAATATGTTTTGCATACATTAAAGAAGGGCTAATAAGATAAGCTATTGGATGCACAAAGAATGGTCATTGTGTTATAGAGATATGTTCTTTGTATGTTAGAGAAACTATGTTGAGTTCTTGAAAAATAACTATGTGAAAAGAACACATGTGCATAAGCATAGAAACAATAGTTTATTACATGTAAGAAGATATAACGACTGTGTTATACATTTTAGTAGTGCTAATGGGTTAGATCTCTTAAGGCAAAATATGCATTAGTATGAATAAACTTTGTGGAAGTAAAACAAGTATTTACTTGAATATATTGGCTAGTTAAGTAGTATGTCATGCTTGCTCATGCACATAAGTAAATGTTAAAGATCACTTTTAGAGGTTGATTATTGATTGATTAATATTGTATCTAATCTTGTTGCGAAAACTTGTTGACGACAACAATGACAAGAAACCATGGCGGTTTGTGCCAAAGAAAAGTGATGTTTAACATTGTGGCAGGTAAAGAATTAATGGTCCATGCATATGAGTACGAGTTGCGGGATCGTACATTGATAGAACAATCATGCCACAAGGATGTAGCAAGTGGTGATATGTAGGTAAAGGGTTTCGTGGAAAATGTAATAGCCCTAGCTAGTTTTATGACACTTTAATGATATTTCATTGTTATATTTGATAACAATGGATAAGGGATGAATCCTTTATAATCCACTGAGTGAGGGGTGAAAACCCTCACGAGGGTTTAATAAGATTAAACGTTTGTTTGTTTTCACCCTATGGGGTTTCCAAGATATATGGGTGTTCAATGGTGTGATTGCCTTTTGTGTCAGTTTGATGATGTTGAATCCTTGATGATGAGGAATCTTTATTTGATGTGATAATCATAATCACCAAGTATGTCATTAATTAATATGGTTAAGGAAATCATGAAATGGATGCAAGGTTCAAGAGATAGTTTATGTTATTATACTCCAACAATGGTTGTCAATGGTTATGCAACTTACTGTCCTCTATTGCATTTTACTTTATGTATTAACATTATATCTAATGGTTAATGAGGAATGTGGAGTTGGGATTTGGATAATTACTTGTGGGTAATTTGTATAAAAAAAATTCTAACTCCCCGCTTTTACATGTGAGGTTACCGGGGTATGTTACATCACCTGCTCCCAACCACTAGTGAATATAAGAAAGAATGCCAACCCAGAACATAACAGAAATATACACCAGCAAAAGATGAGGAAGAGTCCATGCCATCCCATGAGAGGCATCTAACACCTTCTCTCACCTAACCTAAATAATAATTAATTTGCATGACACCACCCTCAGCGCGCATACTAAGAAACCAATTTAATTACCAGATGTGACCAGTCATCACCAAATCACAAGTGTCATTCATAGGTGCACCTCTTAGCGCTTCATTAACACCCCATGAAATTTTACACGTTAGTTAATTAAAAAAAAAAATTGGTTTATATATTTCTTTATATTCAAATTAAAAAGCTTCATTTTCTCACACCAAGGATGATAAATATTTTTGGTGTGGAAGGTTGACCACTAATCTTTTCTAGTTTATTTTTTTTATTTTATGGTTATAAATTAAAAAAATTAGCATATTCTAGCTATTTTTATGAATGAAATTTTAAATGTTAAATAATCTATATTTTTCAAACTTTTTATATTTTTCAAACTTATTATATTTTCACTTTTATTTTATGTAATAATGAAATTACCATGAAAATTATTAATTAATAATTTTTTTTGACATTATATACTTTTATTTTATGTAATAATGAAATTATTACCATGAAAATTATTAAATAATGAATTATTTTTTGACATTGATTTCAATCTGACCATTCAATAGAGAGAAAAAATAATAAAAAAGGCATACTCATCAGCTATTGAGCTCCTTCAAAATATCTAAGATATTTTTCCCATTTCAGCTATATTTATAGCTGTGGAGGGTGTACTGATGTAAGAAAAATGTTAAAAAAAAGTGTACTCATGTTAAAAAAAAGGAGTACTAAAAAATGGTGTACTGATGTAAGAAAACAAAAAAAAAGGGTGTACTGATGTAAGAAAACAAAAAAAACCTTGTAAGTCAATCTAAACCAGAAATGTACAGCACCAGAAATATAAAAAATGTAAAAAACCAAAAATTAAAAAAATAATAGCTAAAATTTTTTATCCTCATGTAAAAGGGTTTTTTTAATACCAATAAAATTAAATTTACCTAAAAACACATTTATGTGATATAATTATAAAACTATGTTATAAATTATCAAATACAAAATTATAAAATACCATAATTTAACAAATACCACCTCGATTTTACAGAAATATAAAAAATGTAAAAAACCAAAAATTAAAAAAAATAATAGCTAAAATTTTTTATCCTCATGTAAAAGGGTTTTTTTAATACCAATAAAATTAAATTTATCTAAAAAACATTTATGTGATATAATTATAAAACTATGTTATAAATTATCAAATACAAAATTATAAAATACCATAATTTAACAAATACCGCCTCGATTTTATGGGTAATTATATTATAGCCATTAATTTAAAAAATATATATATTTATCGGAACATGAACACAATAGTAAACCTGCTTCTGCTATTTCTAATTTTGCATATGACAAAAAGACAGTTATAAGGTCCTCCCTGGCCACTAACCCTACTTTTGCATTGCATAGAAACATGTAATTAAGACCCCGAACCTTCATGATATTTTGTCATGACCGTCCGGTGATTCGCATGTCTCTAATTAATGTCAACCAGCTCCGCTTTGGTATAAGCCAATTGGGATTGCAGCTCCGCCTTTGTGGACACTAACTGCGATTGTACGCCTGCCTTTGTGGAAACTAACTGCGATTGTACGCCTGCAATATTTTTATGGAGATAATTGATTACTCCTCCACAGCGATGTACGAAATTTTCTCTTGCTTGGTAAAATCTTCTGTTTACTTACTGAATCATCTGGCTGCTCCGTGGGAAGATCCTATAAAACCATAACAGAATCAATTCATTAGAAAAACTGATGCGAGGCGATTGTGCCGGTACTGACACGAAGCCTGACTTTGAAAAACCTATACCAAGGTTAAAAACCCTACTTAGCGCTATCCAACAAAGTGAATAAGGCATTCCAGAAAGCCATTAGAATGACTTTATCAGATATTGTTTTGGACACACTTAACAAGTCCCACAAGGTCAGGGGAAGGCCGACCAAGTTTTCTCCTCCCTTGGGCATGACCCTCAGTCCCTAATAGCAAGAAACATACTTCTTTATGGCTGTCCCCAAATCCCTCACAGTAAATTTTGTAACGTAAACAAATCCTTAATATGAATACTGCTGGTAAGTCAAATACACCGCCCGAACTTACGATATCAATAGAAATGTGTGCTGGCTCCATATATTTGAGCGGATGACCCAAAAGTTTCTTTGGGTACACAAAATATTCGAAAATGGTCATGCCATCAAATTACTACTTATATATGTTCCACTGCAAAGTGATTCACAGTTGGAATGCAAAATTAATGATAAATGTTTAGAAATGACCTACAATTTAAAACATTTCTATTCCATCCTCTGGCTGCACTGGTAAATAATGAATATTAAAAAACCTGTTGTCAACCGAACATATTTCTTGTAGATTTGTTTTGCAGATGAACAACGCTAAAGCTTGGAATCCTGAGACGCTGTCCACATTTGCATGCGCTGCTTACAAGATCAAGAGAAAGAAATGTGCAGAGAAACGCGTGCTCGCTCCATATTTTCCAGCAGACGATCCCTGAAGTTTCTTTGAGTACACAAAGTGTTCG